>PVIY010005044.1:48368-97786 GCA_004026745.1 Myrmecophaga tridactyla
ATAATCTTTTTTTCTCTATTATCGTTTTATTCCTTTTTCTGATGTCTTTTTATTTCTTTTTCTAAATCGATGCAAATGTTCTAAGAAATGATGAATATGCAACTATGTGATAATATTAAGAATTACTGATTGTATATGTAGAATGGAATGATATTTTAATGTTCTTTTGTTAAGTTTTTTTAATTAATAAAAAAGTTTAAAAAAAAATGGGTCATGGGCCTAATAAAATCCCCTCTGCCCTTTTCTTTTATGGCCATGTATGCAATTTTGTGGCAGGATCCTAGTTTGTCTCCTGGTCCAACCAGAGGACATTCATGAGACCACGGATGGGATTCTAGTTAAGCCTGTTGGTTAGTGAGCAGGGCCGAGCTGATGTGAATCTCTGGGTTTTGATCCTCACACTGAGTTTATGTAAAATGTTAGCATTTGGGGAGGCTGGGTGACCGATATATGGGCATTCTTAGGGCTGTTATGGCAATTTCTTTGCAAATCAGAAATTATTTCAAAATGAAATTTTGTTAAATGTTAAAAATACTAAATTAAGAAGCAGAGCTATATTGTTTTAAGTTCTAGGAACTACAAGAACTAAAAACATGAACTATGTAAAAATGATTGCAAAAAAAAAAAAGGCTTGCCTCCCTGGAATAGAAAGGGTGAGGTAAGAGGAAGACTTGCTAATTGTTCATTTTATACCTTTTAGTTCTATTTGAATTTTTTTAGCCACAGGTACACATTACCTATATAATTTTTTACTTAAGGTAAAATTCACATGATATAAAAGTAACCACTTTAAAGTGGCATTTTAGTACATTCACAGTGTTATGTAACCATCATCACTCTACCTATATAATTTTTAAAATTAAACGATAAAGTACAAAATATGCAGACTGCATAATTCTGCAGGTGATTTACATTTACTCAGTAGATCCATATTAGGGGTTGGCAGACTATGGCCCCCGAGCCAAATCCAGCCAGCAGCCTATTTTTGTAAATGCAGTTTTATTGGAACACGGCCACATCAAATCATCAGCCTGTCCTCTGACTGCTTTCGTGCTAGCCCTGAGGGGTCACACCCTATACCACATCCTCCACAGAGCCCAAACTACTTACAGAAAAAAAGGTGCCAACCCTTGATCTATAAGAACTGGCCAGAAAGGAGAGCCAGAAAATACTAAGTGATAAACGCAAGTAGCAGAAATGAATATATAGAGTAGAGCCCCAAAGGTCTAAACATAATTAAAATACATGTGGATATGATCCGTGCACCCGAAGGGAGCCGCACCAAGCCACTGCTCAGGGCTGCCCCTGGGGCGGGGACCTTGGGTGGGGACTCGGGGGAAAGGGGAGGCAGGCCCTGCGGGGGGGCAGTGACGTGCTCCCTTCTGGGGCCGACCCTGCACTTGCACGACTTGAGGATGGGCACCTTGCTGCCCTCAACGGAGGTGTTTCATCTGTCCCTGGCCTAACTGGGTTTTTTACAGCAAGCATGTGCAATATTGCTTACATCATTTTAAAGTGTTTAATTAACAAAATAAAAATAGACAAAAGGACTAACGTGCCACAGTTTCTTAGATCAGCCTTTTTCTCCCCAGCCTAGGAACGCCACCCCCAATCCCACCCCATCCAACCCCCACCCCCTCCTGGTATCTAGAGTTTCCCACCTGGACCATAACTGCAGGGCTTTTCCTTTCTCCAGGTTAACCCTGCTTTCAAAATCCCAATCTCCACTTCTCTTCTTTTAAAATAATCTACATCTTTTAATAGCTTCCCAAAGGGCTGTGGCTGATAAAACATATTAACTTTGTTGCCTTTACCTGACCATTTGAAACTTGTTTAAAGCCATGCTCTTTAATCCTGATTTGGGTGGGACCTTTTGATTAAGTGGTTTCCATGGAGATGTGTGTCTGAGAAGTCCAAGATGGCAGCTTAGTGAGGTGTGGGATTTAGTTTGTCCTCCAGAGCACCTAGTAAATAGCCAGGAACAGTGCAGAACAACTGCTGGGGCCACATCAGTGACCGGAGACACAGCGTACACCAGTCTGGACGAACTGGACTGGCTACAAGCCCCCCCAGAACCGTGAATCCCCCAGGCCATGGCGGCCAGCGTCCCTCCCCCACAGGCTGGGTCCCCAAGGGGAAAGGAAAGAGACTTTACTAATAGCAAGGGGCTGAGCGCAACCAAGCTCCAATTGTGCAATTAATTCACAAATTCTGACTACTAAAAATAGGCCCCCTGCTCAGCTAAACCTCCAGTAAAAACTGAGGTTACTGTTTTTTGCCTCAGCATGGAGGGGGCAGGACTGATAGAAAAAGAGAAAATAAAACAAACAGGTTTTCTTGGATCAGACAGCACAAAATACTTGAAATGGTCTGGGCCCTGAAGGAAAGGAGGGGGGCACATAGGACCTGGTGACACAGAGCAGCGTTCCATGGAGATGTGTGTCTCCACCCATTCAAGGTGGGTCTTAATCCACTTACTGGAGTCCTTTAAGAGGGAATCATTTTAGAAAAAGCTTCAGAGCTGACACACAGACATGTAGAGATGCCGAAAGGAAACGCCCCTGGGGAAGCTGTTTGAAACCAGAAGCCGCAAACCACATGCCTTCCCAGCTGACAGACGTGTTCTGGACCCAGCTACCTTGCTTGAGTCAAGGTATCTGTCTCTGGATGCTGTAGTTTGGACATTTTTATGGCCTTAGAACTGTAAACGTGTAATTTGCAAACGCATTGTCTTTAAGTCAAGAAAATGTTGCTAGACTTCTGCATGAAAAGAAAAAGAATTTTCAAATTGGCTGTTTTTCATATACTTGGGGAGCTATTAAAACTTATCTGCTATATGCAATTAGTGTTGGGTTCTTAAGACACTATATCCAGCTTCATTTGTCTGAAGGTTTCATACATTTTCTGTCCTCTTTTCAAACCAGGCATTCAGCCCTTAAGGCATAATAATATGTGCCCTTTTCCCCATACGTTCTGTTAAAAATTAATGTAGCATAAAAAATTATATTAAATGATCAACAAAAAGAAATACGTACTGCCTTGCCCCAAATCAAAAAAAAAAAAGGTAAGCCTCTAATAAATCAAGAAATAGATGTGCAAATTATATATATATACATATATTTCAGGAAATACTGCCTTAGAGATTTTGGGGGCAGGGAGGGGTTAAGAGCTGCTGCTGCCAGCCGTGGCTCTCCCTACCATTTGATGCATGGGCCTGTGTATGTAGTACTTTAATAAATATATATATTTTTTTTTAATAAAAAAGTAAACCCCAAGTAAATACAAAATTAATTTTAACTTTTAAAAATCTTTTAAAGATTAAACTCTCACTTCTCTCAGTAGTCAGCTGGGACCAGAACCCCTACCCCCTGCCCCTCCGCGCCCGCCCCCTGCGCCCCGCCCCCACCTCCGACACAGCCCTCCCCCGGCATCACGTCCAAGCGCGGGAAGCTGGTTTCCAAGGATTCGGGACGCGCTGGGAAGGTGGCGCCGCAGCGCCCTCTTCTGGACGCGTGTGCGCGCTGCGCGACGGGCTTCATTACCACCACCACCACCCCTTCCCCCCCCCGCGCACACAGCGCTCACAAGCACACCCGGCCCGGCTGGAGGGAGTTTCCCTGCCTCATCTTCACATGTTTACGCGACATTTCAAATGACAGTGAGCAGCCTGCGGGGTCCGCTGTAGATTAAATTCAGGGTCTATATGAGTGGGCCCATTCAAATCCTATTTAATAGTTATTCCAATAACACAGCCAATCTTTCTTTTTTCTTTCCATATTATTCATAACTCCAAGGTTTTAGAAGTCAGTCTTAAATACTCACACAAGACCCATTTTTACAAGACCCTCTCAGAGCGTCCAGGAGGTCAAAACTATTTTCATAACAATGCTAGGACAGCAGCTGCCTTTCTCCATGCGTTGACATTTTTGCACTGTTTGTGTAGAAGCAGTGGTGGGTAAAACAGCTGGCACCTTAGCACAAATTAGGCAGGCATCAAACTCTCCTAGAAGTTGGTGTATTGTGCTTAACAAATAAAAAAGGAATCATTTTCTTAATTTCTTTTTCTGATTGTTCACTGCTAGTGTATAGAAATGCAGCTGATTTTTGTATGTTTATCTTTTATCTTGCAACCTTGCTGAACTCGTTTATAGTTCTAAGTTTTTGTTGTTTTTTGTCTGGTTCCCTAGAATCTTCAATACAAGATCATGTTCTCTATAAACAGAGTTGGTTTTATGTCTTCCTTTCATATTGGGATTCCTTTATTTCTTTTTGTGGCCTCATTGCCCTGGCCAAAATATCCCATGTGTCGTTCAGTAGAAGTGGCAAGGTGAGATATCCTTGTCCTTTTCCTGTTCTTAGGAGGGACCCATTCAGTCTGTCGTCATTACATCTGATGTTAGTTGTTGTAGGGTTTTCATAGGTGTCCCTTCTCAGGTTGAGGGAACTCCCTTCTATTCCTAGTTTGGTGAATTTTTATCATGAAAGGGTTTTGGATTTTATCTGATGCATCTTCTGCATCAGTTGAGATGATGGTGTGGTTTTATCCTTCATTCTATTAATATAGTATATTGTACTGAATTATTTCTGTATGTTAAATCACCCTTGCATTCCTTGAATAAATCCCATTTGCTCATGCTGTATGTGCAATCCTTTTACTATGTTGTTGGATTCAGTTTTTTTGTTGAGGGTTTTTGCATTTATATTTGTAAGATATTGGTCTTTAGTTTTCTTCTGATAATTTTGTCTGGCTTTGGTATCAGGGTAAAAATGGCCTCATAGAATGAGTTAGGAAGTGTTTCCTCAACCTCTATTTTTTGGAAGAGTTTGAAAAGGATTGGTGTTAATGATTCTTTAAATGCTTAATAGAATTCACCAGTGAAGCCATGTGGTCCTGAGCTTTTCTTTGTTGGAGTTTTTTTTTATTATTGAGTCAATCTCTTTACATGGTTTAGGTCTATTCAGATTTTTTATTTCTTCTTCTTCAGTTTTGATAGTTTGTGTGTTTCCAGGAATTTGTCCATTTTGTCTGGGTTACTTAACTTTTTGGCATGTAAATCATCTCATTTGTTGTTCATATATTTTCTTAAAGTCCTTTTTATTTCTGTACAGTCAGTACTAATGCTTCCACTTTCATTCCCAATCTTAGATACTTGAGTCTTTTCTCTTCTTTTATTGATCATTTTGTGTGCTGGTTGTGTACCCCAGAAAAGCCATGTTCTTTAATCCTCATTTAATATTGCTGGGTGGAATCTTTTAGATTGTTTCCATAGAGATGTGACGCACCCAATTGTGGGTGGTAACTTTTGATTAGATGGTTTCCATGGAGATGTGTCTCCACCCATTCTAGGTGGAGTTGGTTACTGGAGCCCTTTAAGAGGACCACTTTGGAAAAAGCTTTAGAGCCAACAGAGCCCACAGAGCCAGAGACCTTTGGAAATGCAGAAGGAAGACGCCCCTAGAGAAGCCTTATGAAATGAGTAGAGGAAGCTAACAGAGGCCAGCCACATGCCTTCCCAGCTGAGAGAGAAACCTCAGGCTTCATTGGTCCTGTCTGAAGTTAAGGTATCTCTTTCTGGATGCCTTAGTTTGGACATTTCTATGGCGTTAGACCTGTAAACTTGCAACTTAAAAATTCTACTTTTAAAAGTTGTTCCATTTCTGGTATATTATATTCTGGCAGTTTCAGCAAACTGAAACAGTCAGTCTTGCTAAAGGTTTGTTACATTTATTGATCATGTCAAAGAACCAACTTTTGGGTTCCTGGATTCTCTCTCTTGTTTTTCTTTTCTCTATTTTTTTTTAATCTCCACTCTAATCTTTTCTTTTTTCTTTCCTTCTTGTTTTGTGTTTAGTTTGCTTTTCTTTTTTCTAGTTCCTTAAGAAGGTAGGTTATGTTACTGATTTGAGATCTTCTTTTAGAATGTAGGTGTTGACAGCTATAAATTTCCCTCTTAGCACTCCTTTTGCCACATCCCATAAAGTTTGATATGTTAAGTGTTCATTTTCATTCAGCTCAAAGTATTTTCTAATTTTCCTTGTGATTTTTTTTTCCCTTTGGCACATTGGTTGTTTAGGAGTATGTCTTTTAATGTTCTTGTATTTATAAATTTTCCAGGTTTCCTTCAGTTACTATTTTCTATATATCTTATGTCTTTTTTGTTCCTTACTTCCTTTATTACTGCATTCTTTTGTGTTTGAGGGATATTTTCTAGTGTACCCTTTTTATTTCCTTCTCATTTCTTTACTATGTATATTTTAGTTATTTTCTTAGTGGTTGCCCTGGAGATTACAATTAACATCTTAGTTTATAACAATGTAGTTCAAATCAATACAACTTGGTTTCAACAGTATACAAAAACTTCGTTCCTGTGTAGCACCATCTCTCCCTTTATGTGGCTAATGTCACAAGTTATATCTTTATACATTGTGTGCCATCAACATAAATTTATAATTATTGTTTTATGTCCCAATTTCTCCTTCATTTATGAAGGATAGTTTTCCCAAATATAGAAATTTTGGTTGAATTTTTTTTCTTGCAGCACTTTAAATATATCATCCCATTGCTTTCTGGGCTCCATGATTTCTGAAGAGAAATCAGCTATCAGTTTTTCTGAGGACCACTTGTATCTGGCAAGTCACTTCTCTCTGCTGCTCTCAGGATTATTCTTAAAAGAATTGCTATTTATGTTAACCTTAAGTTTTTTTTTTAATATTTTAAAGTGAATTAATGCACATTTTAAGATTTTATATTTTAATTTCTAATATGGGAAAATTGATAGATGTAACCATCAAAATTTAAAGCTCTTTGAAGGGGGGGGGTCTCGATAATTTTAAACAGTGTAAAGGTGTCATTGGACCCAAAAGGTTGACATGTGCAGTACTGGAGAGATGGTTTTCTCTTCCGCTTCCTGGTCTGCTGTGCCCTGGATAAGACCACCCAGGAAGAGAGTAGCCTTCCAGAGTCATGGACTTCCTTCCCACCTCTCGGACTCCCTGGGCCCCCCATATTCGGGCAGTTTCCAGATGAAGGTGCCCTAGGGCAGGCGTGAGCAGCTGGCCCAGGCATGAGCAGCTGGCCCTCCTGAGGTAGGGGTATGGGGGCAGGAGTGGTTGGCCTCGTGGGTGTTCCCCTGATTGCCCACACTGCAGATCCTAATGCCTGCAAGGGCGGGGGTGGATATAGGTATTTTTTTTCTCTTTATTGAGAGCTGGGGACTGCCTGGGGCTTTCCCTGCCTCCTTCCTGGTGACCCTCTCTGCAGTAACTTCAGCTGGAAGGGCCAGCAAAGTTGATTTCTCAGGTTCCCCTTGAAGTTTCTCAGAAAGATCGGCTTCCAGTAAATTTATCTTGAAGGTCACACTTACATCCCCTTTGGTTTCCAGTGGTTTTAGCTGATAAGAAAAAGGACAGTAACGGTCTAATTAGCTGATTAGCTCTTATCCTTGAGCTCAGCCCAGGGAACTAGCCAGCTGAACTTTCTGAAATCCTCAGGTGACCTGCTTCTTACAGAAGCATTGTTGAAGTCATTGCCTCTACTCAGTGTTTCAGGAAAAAAAAAGTGTGCCCTTTGTGCTCATTTCCTCCACTGCAGTTTTTTGCCTATTGTGGTGGGGTGGAAGCAGGTTTCAAATTGCTGTTTGTAATGCCAAGTCTAGGCCAAATTTGAGATGTCCAAATTTGGGTGGTGTTCATGCACAGCTGGGTGTGTTTTCCTTTGCACAGACCCGCCCTGTCACCTCCTAGGGAGTCCGGCCCTGTCCGCTCCTGTGTACTCTTCCTCCTGCGACTCAGTGTTCTTTTCCATACAACACTCTTTGCATAGTGCACGCTTTTAAGTTTTCACAAGCTGGACTCTTTGGCTGTGTCCAGAGGCCCCCAGGTCCCATGCCTCCCAAAGACAGCAGGGGCCATTTTCGGCCTCATTGGTGTTTTCCTGCAGCATCCAGCAGGGGGACCCAGCTGTCCTGGAAGCAAAGGCTGGCTGCCTGCCCTTGGTGTGGCCACCTGGTTCTCCCCAGCACCATGACTGGGGGTGGGGCTGGGGCTGAGGGGTAGGGACTGGGGGTGGGGACGGGGAGGGGTTAGCAGGTGATTATTAACAGACTTTGCTTACACGGGAATTTATGATGTGACTGTGTGTGCGATGCATGCACACATACATATATTCTGCTAAGAGGAAGTAGCACTTTCTTGCCATATAACTTCATTCTGCTGTTCTGGTTTGATGGGCTCTTGAGGGTTTGTTTGCATGAGACTAAGTAGTGCTCCCTGCTGCAGCTTAAACTGGTCCCCAGCCCTGCCTCGCCTCACGTCTTGTTTTTATTTTGTAGGAGCTTTAATCATTATTTGGATATTAATAAAAAACAAATCGTGGCTGATGCTAACCATCTGATTTCCTTTTTTTTTTTTCCATTTTATTTTGTTTCTCTGCACACATTTTCTTTAGCTTGAAATGGCGATTGAAAACCTCCAAAAAAGTGAAGGGATAACATCACACAAAAGCGGTTTACTCAACAGCCATGTAAGTGTGTGTCTGACTTTTCCATCTGCCCCTGCTATGCTTGTAACCTTCATAGACATTTTAAAAAAATGAACGACTCAGGATTGGAAACGCCAGAAAGGTTGTTTTAGCTAATTTTCCTGCAGCTGGGTCTTTGAAAGAAATGGTGATTAGAGAAAAGCATAAAGTAATTGATTCTTCCTAATTTAAGGTGTATAAGACTTTTCTCCTTCACTTGCCTCGTGGGAGAAAAACATGACAGTGTGCCTGGTAAACGCAGATGTAAATGACCTGGTCTCTGTGCAACTTAGGGGCAGGGTGGGACTAAGTCTTTATCCCCAGGGACAGGTGAGGACCCTCTGGTCCCCATTCTCCTTCCTTCTATGCTGCCTCTTACAAACGTTCTCACCGTGACTTTGCATGTCACCAGAAATTCTTCTGGCATTTTAAACATTGGACAGCCACTCAGGTCAAACGTCTTTAGCAGCTGTTGTCTCTGTTACTTACCTGGGGATTCTCATTTTCTTGAGAATTAAGACATTACAGAGAAAGAACATGATCCTACCCATGGAGCAGTCAGGACTCATATTTTGGCCCAATTTTAAAAGGGGTGTTAGAAATTGTGATTCCAGGAGCAGAAGCCGATTGAGAAAAACTTTCTGGGTTTAAGATTTGCCCTGTGGACAAACCTGGGGAGGGAAGAAGTTTCTAGGAACATTGAGGACAAGACTCCTGCTATGGAGAAAAGGCCAGAAAATGGCATTCTCTATTAACCGAGGGTCAGGAGTCCTTCAGCTTTAAAGAGAATACACAGGGCCACCACTGCAGCCTGGGGGTTCCCCAAGCATTAGTGTGAGGATGGCAGAATGTGGGGTGCAAACCACAGGCAGGCAGCCATGGGCATAGGAAATTAAAATGTCTATGGGAAATGCATGAGCCGCTTGTCTCCTTGGATGCAGCGATGCTTCTGGCTTTCTAACACCTTTCATTTGAAAGACAGTCTTTCTTGGGTTGTTTCCCTGCAAAATTACATTTCTGCGTTCACTTTTCCAGCAGGTAAAAATCTCTTGTGGTCTTTGTATCCTTGATTATTTACTGTTGAGGGTTTTTTTTTTTGTTTGTATTTTTGTTTTTTCTTTTCCACCTGGAACTGTGCTATATAGGATTTGGGCATTTGATTTGGTGATTTAGAAGCAAGGGAAATAGAAATAAGAACGTTCTTAAAAGGCATCCACTCACACTTGAGTAAAAATTGATCTTGTCTTGGCAAATCTGCAAGTTGAAGAGGAAGAAGAGGGTTAGAGAATGTGACCTAGCTGACGGAATAATGTTTGGACACACCCACTGCACCCATCAGCTACGCTTGCTGGTGAGGGTCACCACTGGGTGGCTGTGGCAGAGGTCTCTCTGGTGCCAAGAGTGGTCTTCTGGAAGTCTGGGGGGAAGGGGCTCATAGCCTCAGCCCTGGCTCCTTTGCCAGTCCCACCCCCGGGCACACCACCAAGCAAGGGGAGGGCAGTGATGGTGGCTGTCCCGCCTCCCTGAGGCCATACCCAGATCCTTCTCTGCCAAGGCCAGTCTGGGTGCGGTGGTCTGGTTGGGAGGCTGCACCCAAGTCGGGGCAGACTACGAGTCATGGGGTGCACCTCTTCCCGCGGCCTGGGGGCAGTGTCAGCACACTGCCCAGCAGGCACTGGGTCTGGCCAGGCCAGCAAAACCCAGGTGGCAAGATAAACAAGAAACTTACTCCATGAGCTTAGAATTGAGGTCAGGAACAAGGCATGAAAACGCACGCCCAGCCTGACCCCGAGTGTATACAGCAAACTCGGTGACTGAGCTTCCCAACAGGCAGTGGGAGGTGCACTCTGTGTGTGCCATCGGTCCCCACCAGGGCGTCGAGCCAGGGTTCTGCAGGCCTTGGAAATCCACTGTTGGAAGTGACAGTCAGCTGCGGGAGGCCAGCCCCAAACAGAGAAGGACGCCCTGTGGTGGAATGAAATGGAAAACAGCTTTTGGAGGAAGTGAAGAAGCTCGTGCCAAGGATGAAAAAATATTTTACCCGTAGGGGTGTCAGGGTGTCACTGCAGCATTTGCCTGACCTGGGAAAGCTGCAGTGGAGGTCCCCGCCTAGAGCAGGAGAGGGGCCACGCACAGCAGGATAGTCTGAGAGGCTTCGAGCCGAGCTCCCCCGAGGCTGCCCCTCTGCAGACTGGGGGCTCCCTCATGTCCCCTAGATCCTGTCTCAAGCCCCACCTGCCTGCCCCTTGCTGAGTCAGGCTCACCCAGTCCCTGTTGCAGAGGTGGCTGCTGTTCACTACAGTGAATGACATTTCCAAACCTGGGAGAAGGAACTGCCTTTGAATGAATCATATATAGATGCTATGACATTTTTTTTTTAATCAAGAAAGAAATCGTCAGAGAGCATCTAGCTGTCAGCGAGTTGCCAACCGAAGGCTGAATGAGAGGTAGTTATGACTTGCAGGTCAAGGTGGGGGTTGGCTAGAGCTCCCTGGCAGCTCCAGGGAGCAGGTCTCTTGTGCAAAAGGTGCTCCAGATCATGGGGACAAACTGTGCAGCGATGACACTGGTTGTCTCACCAGTTTCTCTCTCCGCTCCAACCTGCCCTCCTTGCCTGGCTGACCTCCCCGAGGCTCCTAGCGGGAAATACGGCTTCCACACTGACAGCCTCTCCCTCACTGCCAGCCCCTGAGCCCCCCTGCCTGCCCATGTCTCCACTTGAGCATTGAATAAACGTCTTGTCCATGCCCCTGACCATCCCCACCACCTCAGATGCCCAAGCACCAAACCTGGGTCTCCCTGCAGTCCATCACACACATTCTGTGACTCCACCTCCAGGAGGCATTCAGAACCAGACGAGACTACTTCCTTCACCACCCCAGCCCCAGCCTTTGCCGGGCTCTTTGTCCCTTCTCACGGCAGCTGCCAGAGCGAGCCTGTTAAAGCATAGGTCAGGTCACAGTTAAAAGCCCAAGCTCTCCCCGTGGCCCTGTCCCTCCCTGCCCTCCCCTCCCCCCAGTCTTCCCCTGGTTCCCTCTGCTCCAGCCACAGGGAATTCCTTACTGCTCCTCCAGCTTACCAGGCCCAGTCCTGTCTCAGGGCCTTTGCATGGGCTGTTCCTTCTTCCGGGAACATTCCCATTCCCCTCCCCCTCCCCCTCCAAATCCCCAGGGCTCCTTTCTTCACCTCCAAAAGGTCTTCACTCAGGTGGTGGTGGTGCTTTCTCAGACAGCCTTCCCTGACCCCACCAGCCCATCCAATTTAAAATTGACATTCTCCCTCTCCCCTCCACATGGCACTCTTGGACCCCTCTCCCAAGCCAGTTTTTCTCAAAGTATTCCATATGTTTCACTTACATAATGTGCGTTTCTCTACCACAAAAATGGAAGCTTCATGAGGGCAGGGCTTGTTTTAATTCCATTGTATCCAAAGCACCTAGACTGGGGACTTGCATACAGCTGGTGCTCAGCAAATACTCCCTGCCTGCATTAACAGCTGGGTGCACGGAGCACCACAAAAGCACCTCACAGCCAACCCAGGAGCTCCGAAGAGCTGCCCAGGCTGTTTTTAGTGTGATCCAGGGAGACTCTAACTCATCCTCAGCCAGGCAGGAATCAAAGCCAGGTAAATTTCTCCCTCTGCAGAAAAGAAATGAGAATCTCCAAAGGCCCAGAGGGCTCAAGGGGGTGGGACGCGAGTGGGGACTTGAGCCTCCACCTCCCCACAGGCCCCCAGGTGCGCTGTACCCCCCGGGAGCCCAGAACCACTGGGGCTGGGGGCTTTTTCCCCTTTAAAGGAAAGCTTTGGTCCATTTTATCAAGAGGCAGGCAGGACTAACAGATAACCACAAAGATGGATAAATCTTTGCTTTTATTGGAAAGCATTCGCTTCCGACGCATCTGATATTTACATAGAATTAGTGCCCATATAAGCAGACAAAAACTTAATACAGAAATATCCGGAGCCTGAAAGGAGATCCTCTCCAACCCTCTAATGTCTGGATACGGGTCGACGAGGCTCGGGGAGGCTAAACCAATGTGCAGTGGGGAGGTGGGCGCTGTGTGTAGGGGCGCCAGCTTGTTCCGAGTCAGACCCCATGCTCGGTATTGGGGAGACAAGCCCGAGCTGCCCAGATCCCGCAGTCTGGGCTGTAGACCTGGAATCCAGCAGTGTTCGGCTGTAACCCATTTCCCTTCCGGGTGATTCCTCAGTACAGGAGAGAGAGGAGATTAAAGGGTTATTCTTTCAGGGCCCGCCAGTGGGTCAAGTGAGTCTCTGCAGATACTCTGGACACACAGGGAAGAAGGTCTTACTAAGACCACCATCCATCCTTTTGATGTCAAGGTCCACATACTCACCCAGAGAATTCCCCTTTAATTTACACAACGCAGTGGGGTGGTGAGCAGAAGAGCATCTTTCCCAAACCTTCCTTTTCCCACCTGCACCAGCTCAGGTCCGTGACCCAAGCCCTGGGAAGGGAAAGGGGAGCGGCTCCACATCACTCTCTCCTTTCTGTGTGTCTAGGTGGGGAAACACGCAATCGCTAGATAAATGCCCCCCTCCCCCAGTCCAGGACAGTGAAAGCGCTGTGAGGAAAGCCACAGGGCGCCAGGGGCCTCAACAGCCACTTCTCACCTTCTCACCAGGGTGAACCAATTGGCGATGAAATGAAAATCAGACCAGGGGGGTGGCCACCAATGATGGCTGGCAGGATGCGGCTCCTTGGGTGGGTGGAGCCGGTGGTGACCTGATGTCACAGTGACCGAGCGAGCGGGCCCCTTCCGCACACCCCTCCACCTCCAGCCTGGCTGGGGCAGGCAGGGGCAGGGCGCTCCCAGGGCACGCTCCGGAGTCAGGACCTCGAATGGAGAGGGAGGGTGAAGGGAACAAGGAGGCAGCTCCCAGGCGGCGCGGGACCCCAGCGGAGCGGAGAAGGGGCACATTGGCCACCTTCATGTCAGACAAAAGCCCCCACCGCCCTCTAGGAAAAGTTTAAGATTAAGTATCTGGAGGACTAAAGTGAAAACCATAATGTTCTTTCCCCAAGGAGGCAAAGAAGACAAAACCATGTTCAGGGGCCCTTTTATTTGCTTGTTTGTTTTTAGGTGGGTTTTTTGTTTGTTTGTTTTTGTCTCTCAGAGTTAAACAATATTTTAGGTATAGCAGAGTTCATAGTTCAGAGCAGGAAAACGTGATGGACATGACAGACATGCAATTGAAAATCAGGGCTGTTTTGTGTTGAACTTCTTTTCAAGAGTCAATCTCAGGTTCTTCGTCCTTACCTTCTTTCTTCACCTACTTTTTAGGATTTTCTTCTGTGCCTCTTGTTTGCTCTGCCACCCTGTGCCAACCTGTTTGCCTTTAAGGCCTCAGCCAGTCTCTCCCTGGCTTTCTTCACTTTCCATGCCTGCTTCCTGACACTGCCCTAAGCTCCCTGTCCTCTGTCAGTGGTCTCTGACAGACTCTCATGCGCTGGGTCCACACAGCCTGCAGAGCTGCCAGGGGTGGATTATAAAGCTCTCCAGTGAGACCACCTGGTGCAGTTCATCCTAAGGCATCTGTGAAGCCCAGGGTGACTTCAGGATCTCCTGTGCTGCTGCCCACCTGGGGTCTGGGAGCCCTTTCTGGTCTCCTTGGCCATGCCGCCCCTGCTCCGACTGTTCCTCTGCGCCACACCCACTCACTGCCCATCTCATCTTCCTCCTCGGCCTTCACACCTGGCGAGTCCTCCAGACACCCCCCTCCATGTGTTCCTCTGGACACACCTGGGCGTCACCTCACCCCTGAACTCCAGCCCAGAGCTTCACCTCTTTCTGACCCAAAACCCATCACCCAGCTGTCCTTGGAGGCCTGTGTTTCTGTTAAGGCCACCTTGACCCTGTGGGTCCCCTACGTGCCCCATCACCACCACTCCACTGCTGCCACCCCCTTAACTACCTAGGCTGCCTCCAGAGTCTGCAGTGCGCAGCCACCCCCACCCCCCACCCCACCTCAGTGGGCCCACAGTAGAGCTGGGCGGACCCAGGCGTGAAAGGAAGGAGCCCTGGGAAGGGGCGGTTAGCCCTGAGAACTGGCCACGAGCGGGTGACTGTTGGATCTGAGTGATGGGTACTCACAGATTCGTCATGCCATTCTCTCTACCTCTGTGTACATTAGAATCTTTCTATACTAAAACTGTTTTTGAAAAGGAAGACAAAGGCAGCCCACTTCCCAGCCTGCAATGCTAGGCCTGGTTGGCACAGACAGACGTGTGATTCCTGGCATAATGTGTTGGTCTGGTCGCTGGCGGGAGGAGGGGGATTGGTTCTTAGAGGAGATCCTCACTCTGGCTCTCGAAGAAAGTGGGGGTGGAAGAGGGCATGGGGAAAAGAACTTCCCAGTCCCAGGGGACAGGCAGGACCAGCACGACCGGGTTTGGGAAGGGGCCGGGCCAGGTTCCAAAGCCAGGGTGCCTGGAGCCTGAATTCCAGGCATGCGGCACCTGCCTCTCTCCAGATCCTGTCCATCCGTTCAGACATTTGTAAAATTTTTAAATTCACACATCAGTCCTCTCTTGATAAGCGACATACGGGGAATGGGGAGCCCCAGGCTTTAAGGCTGTTTGGTCAGGGGTGGGAGGTGGGGGTAGGCCAGCCTCACTCCTCGCTCCTTTATAGATGGCCCACTCATCCTTCTCACTTGATGCTCGCATCCTGAGGGTACAGACTTTGGTTTTGGATTTCCTTTAGCTGCTTCCCGGTTTGGAGCACAAAACCTCGCGCATGAGCGCTTGTTAAGTTTTGTGTTCAATTTTCATTTGGACTTGTCTCGATCAGAGATTGTAGTGGGTGCTAGTTCATCACTCTTAACCACAAGCTGCCAATGCAGGGAGTAGCGCTGGGAGTGTCCTGCTGAGTTTGCTCTCATCCACCGTTTTCTCATGGCATCCGAACAGACTGCCATTCCCATCGCTTTAGGAGCTGTTTGGGGCTCTGTTTGCCCTTTCAGGTGTGTCAAGTGTGCGGCATATGTGGGCATTTAAATGATTATGAGGTCAGCATCTGAAAAAAGAAGGCACAAACAACTGAATGAAGATCACCTCTCAATAAACGTGCTCAGCCCCTTGAACCCAAATCCATACCAATAAAGATGAATTTCCTAATTGTACTGATTTGCAAAGGGAAAGCACATGCAGCACTCTTCATGCATCCATGTTACCCGTTTGGGCATCCTTGTAGGATTCTGACAAACGCAAACCTGTCCTTTGTTCACCCAGCTCCAGTGGCTATTAGATAATTACGAAACTGCCGAAGGCGTGAGTCTCCCCAGAAGTTCTCTGTACAACCATTACCTTCGCCACTGCCAGGAACACAAGCTTGACCCTGTGAATGCTGCCTCCTTTGGGAAGCTGATCCGCTCGGTCTTCATGGGCCTGAGAACACGGCGGCTGGGAACCAGGTGGGTGGACACAAGGCTGATGGAACCAGGTGCCTGCTGCCTCGCCTTCCCTCTTCCCTTAAACAGATATCAGGTGTGTGGGGGGGATGGGGGGCTTCTTCCTTAGCCAGGCGGCCCGGCCTATCCCACAGTGGGGTGAACTTGGAAACAGTCTGAGTTAGTGGCCACGCTTGCCTGGCCGGGGCTTCCGGTCCTAGCTGTGGGCAGGCTCTCCCTTTGGTGATGGGACCTGGGGGTCCATCCAATCTCTCGCTTTGTTTCAGGTTTCCCATTCCCATAAACAATGAGTTTTTGAGTCTTTTGTTTTTTTAAAAAAAGGAGTCTCTCAATGATTTCATAGAGTTAAATTTCCCATTTCTTGATGCTTTTTGGGTGGTCCTGGACCAATCTAAATTTTTGCCTCTTCTTGGCCTACAGCAGCTTGGAGTATTCTGGGCTATAAAGTTATCTGAAGCAATAATCCTAACACTCTGCCTACTAGACAAGGATTTTCTGCCTCTAGATGGGAAGCTGGTGGGCTGGAGTTTCTGCCAAGCCTGGGATCTCTTGGCAGGCCAGGCCTGGTGTCGTTGTTCACCATGAGGGCAAACAGAAGTGGACATCGATATTTGTTCGGCCACCCTGGGAGCGGCCTCTTGGCTTTGAGCGCATGGTAGTGGGTCCCAGAGAAAGCTTGTTCTCCAGGCCCACTTGCTATTTCTTGTTCTGTCACCTTTTGATCCCTCACCGAGTTTTACAGAACATGCATGGGCAAAGGAAGGAGAAGCAACAGGGAGAAAGGAGATGAAAGCCGAGTCTCTGAGGGACGCAGCCCCTCTGCCACTTCACAGCTCCTAGACTCTCCTCTGGGGTCTTCCAGATGAGGGTTTATTTCTGCCTGGTTTTCCTTTCTCTAACACCTAGTTAAGCACAGATCTCATCCAGGGTCCTCCCACTTGTCCTGGTTTCAGCCCGGGAGAGACGGCATCATGTGAGCCAGGACACCGGGACAGCGGGTATCCATCCTTCAGTGCTTCCCCCTCAGAGACACTGCTAACCTGTTTTCATAACTGAGTTGTTTCAAGCCCTTTGGAGCATCACTTCTCCTATAATCAACTAAGCTAGTGTTTCTCAACCTCTGCCATTTTTGAAATAATGTTCTTAGATGATTATTAGTAATAATGAGAATACTTATAAGGCAGTGCTCAGTTAAACAAAGTTGAACTGTTTTTCTCTCTGCGGGACTTTTCAGAGCCTTTATTATGCAAACCTCTAAGAGGGGAATGTTGTGTGCAGACTCTCCTAAACCTGTGTTCCCAAGGAACAGCCCACTGACATCTCATACAGCTCAAGAAACACTGAACCCCAGAGTGCCCAAAATGAGAGGCCAAGAGAGAATACCCGCCTCCTTGTAAAGGATGCCTCTGGGACTTGATCATCCATTTAAAGGGCAGAGAGCTGACCCTGGGGTGTTTGGTTTTAGGGGCAACTCAAAGTATCACTACTACGGGATCCGCCTGAAGCCTGACTCACCCCTGAACCGGCTGCAGGAGGACGCCCAGTACATGGCCATGAGGCAGCAGCCTGTGCACCAGAAGCCCAGGTGGGTGGGTGGCCCAGGCCATGGGGCAGCTCCCCCACCTTGGAAGGGGTGATTCTCAAATGTCAGATGCATATATACAAGGGACTGCCCATCCTACGGGAGGGCTGGGAAAACCAGTTCACATGAGCTGACCCCACTGTCCAGTGGCCTGGGAGTGTGCAAGACGTTCACCTCCAGTAGTGTGAAGTGAGGATAGCGAGAGGCCCGGAGTCTCCTCCAGCTGTCCATGGGCTAGGGCTGCCTCCTGCCCGTGCTCACCCCACGCCTTTGCTGCCACTTTGGGCCATCTGGGCTCAGAGGAACAGTGCGTCTGGGAAACCCTTCCTCTTTTAGGGGTCCCTGATTTTCTGTCCAGACAGGCTGCCCATTGCTTTCTGGCTCAGGGCAAAATAAGATGCTCACAACTTCCTTTGAGACCACACAATAGTAAGATGTTTGTAATTCTATGTACAGAAGTTCACTTGTCTTCCAAGAGATATTATTATTATTATTATTATTATTATTATTATTATTATTATTATTATTTTAAATCCCAAACCGAATCCCACTCAGCCCCGTGGTCCTTGGGGCCGCCATGAACCTCACGATGGTTTATATGTCCCCTGGCCAGGTACCGGCCAGCCCAGAAGACAGACAGCCTGGGGGACAGTGGCTCCAACAGCAGCCTGCAGAGCCCACCCGAGCAGGCCATGGCCGCCCAGACCCAGCACCACCAGCAGTACATAGGTGAGGCACCAGGTGCTGCTCGCGTCAGCCACATCTAAAGGGACATAGAACACCCTTTCAATAAGAAGAACGTTCTAGCAAGCCTTCCCAGTATCCTTGTGAGTCTAGAATAACCAGCATAGGCCACAGAAATTAATGTATGAAATGAAAGAAAATAAGATGAAGTCACTATCAAAAAGATTACTTGAAATGGGACATTTTATTTTGTATCTATGTTACTGCAAAAAAAAAACCACGTTTTTTATTAAAAAGAAAGACACCAGGTATTGCATTTTAAAACCCATCGGACAGCACAGAGGCACAAGAGGATTCAGATTTCTTCCTTGCTTACCCGGAGCATTTAAGATGCCTGGGACTCCATGAAAATGAGTCTCCTCCTCCCAACTAGCCTGATGCCAGGCAGCATCGCCTTCTCCCCGTGGGCTGACAGCTGGGCCACCCGCCCTCCCGAGCTCCCGTGATGAGAACAGCATCAGGCTCACCCTTAGCAGGGTGCTGGGCACAGCCCCGGGCCTGTGTCAGCTGATTGAATGTCCCTGGGAAATAACAGCCGTGGTCCCCACATTATACCTGGGAAAACCAAACTTCACAGATGTTGCATGACTCGCCTGGGGCTGCCTGTGCCCGAAGCACGGGCATCTGCGGAATGGAGGTCCACCACCAGCGTTCCCCAGCAGGCGGGCTTCCTATGCACCGGCCCCTGCTCTGCTAATGAGCCCACCCACCCAGCAGCCCATTTCTGACCTTCTTCCTCTCCCCACAGACATCTCCCATGTCTTCCCGGAGTTCCCGGCTCCTGACCTGGGCAGCATCTTGCTGCAGGAGGGCATCACACTGCATGACATCAAGACCTTGCAGCTTGTCTACAGGCGGCACTGCGAGGTGACTGACCCCCCGGGTGACACTGGTAGTGTCCGCAGGGTGGGCTCAGGAGGAGGCCCTGCTTGGGTCAGGGTAGTGGGCGCGGCTGGGTGAGAAGCCGAGTGTCTCCCCTGCACAGAGGCGGCTAGCCTTTCCACGGACAATGCCAGGCTCATCAGATGCGGAGTGTCACAGTGTCCCTAGCCCCCACATCTGCCCACCAGCATCTTTCCCCAGCTCTGGCGAAGAAGAAAGAATCTCGTTTATGAACAGTGGCCTTTCATCATTTCCATGCACTTCTCTTGTCCGTTGCATCCTTTTCTTTAAATTTCAGAAAACCCTGCAGCCCACACCCCCTCGCTCTGTGTGCTACAGGGGTATGCAGCCTCACGCGAGGAATGTGCTTTCCAGCAGGTACAGACAGACATCTGACCGCTCGTTTTCACTCCTAGGCCACATTAGATGTCGTCATGAACCTGCAGTTCCACTACGTAGAGAAGCTGTGGCTGTCCTTCTGGAGCTCAAAAGCCTCAGCCAGCGATGGCCCCACCTCAGTTCCTGCCAGGTAACCCACCACCTCGCATCCTGCCCCATGGGGCCCGGTAGCCTCCAGGCCATCTCCCAATGCCCTGGATTTCACCCACAAGCACAACCCTGGCGCCCACACTGCGCCCCACAAGCAAATGTGCCAACTTTCCAAGACCTCCTTGCTCAAAGACCCCTTATAGGTGTAGATCTGCTTTTATACTCTTTCCATGAATCTGTAATTTATATCGTCCATTCCAGCCTTTCCAAATGAGACTTTAACACTAAAGACCTTAGTGAAGACCAGGCTGCCTCCCAAACAGACATCCCCTCAGCTGGCAGCTGCCACCTTGGCCACAGGCAGGGTGGGGGCCAGGGTGACTGCGTGGGACAGGAGTGGGGATGGGGACATGATGCCCACCCATGGCCATTCTCCCATCCTCTCTGAGGCCACAGAGCCCCAGAGCTTCACTTTCTGGTCTATTCCCAAAGACTTACTGAATCCCTTGCCACTGGCTCGGCAGCAGGAGGCTTGCACTGGAGGAGGGGTGGCCCCAGCTCCCAGCTGACTCTCTTTCCTGGCTTCTAACAGCGAAGAAGAGCCAGAAGTTGCCGTGATCCCAAAGGACAAGCTCATCTCCCTGTGCAAATCCGACCCCATCCTGAAGTGGATGAGGAGCTGTGACCACATCCTCTACCAGGCCCTGGTGGAGATTCTCATCCCTGATGTGCTGCGGCCAGTTCCCAGTAAGCAGATGCTGTTGAGGCACCTCGGGCCCTGTGGCAAATCTCACCTCTACTCTCTCTTTCTTTTTTATGTTTGTCTTACCTGCATGTCTGCAGCTGCCTCATACCTTTCTCTTTTCCAGAGTTGAGGCATTGAGAATCCCAAAGTGACAGCAGCAGCTTAGGGGATCTCTGCAATGTGTCTTTTTGTCCCTACATGGTTTTCCTTATTACCAACCCACAAAGAAACGAGACGGGGCACAAACTGTTGCCTCTGGTGCATTCTGCTCACCCTAGGTCAAATAAATTAACCCTCGGAAAGTTTATCTAGTAGGTGTGCAGCCAGCCTTTGGAGGGGTTCAGTCATACCCCAGAGCCATCCTGTGGGCTCATCTGGCTGAAAAAGGCCACACAGACAGTCACCCAGGCCTGAGCTGCCCACCATAGGCTACTCCCCAAGGACGAGGCAGCAGCTGCCCTTCCCCATCTCCTCTACCATCTGGATTTTAGTATTGGGTTGACATTTACTGAATGCAAAGGGCTGGGTGCTGGGATATAAGGAAAGAATAAGCCAAGGCTGCTACCTTCCCAGGCTCAGGCCCTCCAGAACCTGCCACCAGCCTGTCCCTGGCCGAACCCCAGCCTCCCCTGTGCTCTCCCAAGACCCACTACTGCCCAGCAATGTAGGATTCTAGGCAGCAGTCATGTCTCAGAGTTTCTCCATACCCTGGGAGGTCCCCGTAAGATATTTCACAGTGGGTTTGCCAGAAGCCAGAGGGACAGTCAGATCCAGGCTTTCCTCTGGGTTGATCTGATGCTGAGCCCAACTCTCTCCATACCTTGCAACTCTTCCACCTAAAAGGGTAAATATGACCAATGTTTGCCAAACTCCAACATCCTTGACTGAGGAAAGGAGAAAAAATGAAAACGTTTGCCATGGTGGCTTGACCCAGGATGGGGCTGCCATGCACCTGGGGAGACCTCCCTGGGCCTCTCTGCCCTGCACTTCCGTCCTGGTGACGCCCACATCCACCGCTGGTGGGCACTCATGAAGCCAGGCCCAGTGCCTAGTGCCTCACATCCTCTCCCTGGGGGCATCCAGGAATCCTTGGGCATCGAGCAGTGGGCATTGCATTGAGCAATGTCCCAAATTAAAGATGAAGACGCTCAGGCACTCTCACTGGTTTACGAAAATTACTAAATTACTGTACCAGGACCAACAGACAGTGTCCAGCAGGTTATCTGTAAATACCAGTGAGTTTTAATATTGGAAAAATCTCCATCTTTCTTAATGAACTCAGATGCCTCTTTCTGACGGAAAATGAGAAATAATAAAACCATTGCATTTCTCCTTTGGCCTTGCCTGCCACAAAACAGTTCAATTTAATGCTCAATTAGAGTCTTTATATCAAGGGTTGAGTTTGGGTATAGTTCCTCTCACATTACATTTCTGTGAGTTTACTTGCAGTCTATTAAATAAAAATAAAAGTAAAACTAAAAGACTGTTAAAGTCTTGCATCAGCATTGTTGACCTTTCAGGTCCCCGCATCCTGTTAAAGGGGCTGCTGCCCTGTGTACCGTGTTGAGCAGCTTCCTTGGCCTCCCCCCACCAGATATCCACATCACTCCCCAGCTGTGACAACCGCAGATCTCTCCAGACACTGCCAAGTGTACCCTGGAGAAAGGGGTACAAAATCGACACTGATGAGAACTACAGGCACAATACAGGCAAATGAACAGACAGAAATCCAGGGCACTCAACTGTCCCTAATTCTTGTCCAGCACAGGGTTTTCGAGGGGTCCTAAATTCTCTCTATCACCCCTGTCTGCTCATTCATTCTTTTCCTCTATGCTGTCTGTTCTCTGCAGGTGGCAATTTCACTCCTTTTGAATCAGTTCCATGCCATCCTGATGCTGATGGGAGTCTCAGTGTGCTGCTATGACAAGCACCATGCAGTGGGTGGGCTTAAATGACAGGAATTCGCCTCCACAGCTCTGGAGGCTGGAAATCCAACAGCATGTGTTGGAGGGCCATGCTTCCCTCTAGCAAGCCTCTCACACAGTGACCTCTCTCCTTCTCTGGCTTTTTGATGCTTCTTCCATGTCCAATTTCCTTTGCTTATAAGACCCCAGTCATGGTGGATTAAGGCCCATCCTCATTCAGTTTGGACTAACCTCAATTAATACTAACATCTTCAACGGTCCTATTCACAGATGGGTTCATAGCCCCGGAGATGCGGATTAAGACCTGAACGTGTATTTGGTGGGGAGGGGCGTAATTCAATCCCCAACCATGGGCAAGACCCAGCCTTCCTCTCTGCTAATGTAACGGTCCATATCTTCCAGGTACCTTGACACAGGCGATCCGCAACTTTGCAAAGAGCCTGGAAGGCTGGTTGACAAATGCCATGAGCGACTTCCCTCAGCAGGTCATACAAACCAAGGTAACAGGCTGGGGGTGGGGGGAACGTCAGGGCCATTTGCCCAGAGACAGAGGAGCAGCTGAGCGGAGGTGCCGGGCCCTGGGGAGTCCTCGGGCTCTGCTGTGCCGTGCCAGGGGGAGCAGGAAGCGTGAGCAACACAGCGCCCTGGTGAGGGTGGGCTTCTTCTGTGCCATGTGGATATGGGCCCCCTTCAGGAAGCCCAAAGACACTGCTGACGTAGAACTGGTGCCATCAGGGAGGAAAGGACAGGAAGTGTCGTTCTTGCAATATATTTGGGTCTGTTGAGTGTTCATTTCTATGCTCATCATAAGGAAGGAAATTTAACCTCGCTGTTACTTTTAGTACCATAGTCCAAGTCACAGAACAGAACTAAAATGTGGGGACTCGGCCTCCTTGCGAAGAAGCTTTGGAATTGGTCCATTAGGCCAGTGGTCCTCATTCAGTGGATGTCAGAAATTGCCTAGTGTCCAAAAGTGCAAATTCCCAGGGCAGACCCAAAGAGTTGGATCCCACAGGTCTGGGTGAGGCCCAGGAGTCTGTGTTTTTAACAGCCACTCCAGAGAGTGACATGGAGCCTAAGGGTGCCCCTGGGCTGTCCGGACTGCCCCTCTCCAACGCTGTGGGTGGCCTCGCCCGGAACACCCACGACTCCTAGGCCGCAGGTCCTGAAGAGTGTCAGAGGCGACCCTCCCCTCCCCCTGGAATTGTCTGGTGCTCTCTCCTCCCCACCATCTCTCTGAACCCACACAACCCCCCAAAGAGAAGAGCAGGCAGTACCCCCCAGCATGTGGCTCCCATGGCAGCCCGGGGCCCGGCTCACCCGCACGCGTCCTGGTCCCAGGTTGGCGTCGTCAGTGCCTTTGCCCAGACCCTGCGGAGGTACACGTCCCTCAACCACCTGGCCCAGGCGGCACGTGCCGTGCTGCAGAACTCCTCCCAGATCAGCCAGATGCTCAGCGACCTCAACCGTGTGGACTTCGCCAACGTGCAGGTGACACGCAGACGCTGCTCCCTGTGGGCGCCCAGCTGCAGAGCAGGGCCACTGTGGGGTGTGAGGGAGAGGAGGTAGATGTGAGTGTGCGCAGTGGGGAGGGGCAAGCACGTGGGAAGGTGTGAACTGTGTGTACGTGGGTGCGGGTGAGGGTGTACCTGCACACCAGACTGTGCTCCTGGTCTGTGCCTGCAGCCACCTCAGCTGGCCCTGCTTTCCACCCTCTAGAAAAAACAGCAAACCCACAAATGCGGCCACAGCAAATCCCAGTCCACGGCCTGGCCACATTTTCATTGACTAAGAACAGGTTCAGGGTTAAGGCCCCAAAGCCCAACCACGGCCCCAGCCTGAGACCCTTCCACGCCCTGATCCTGCAGGGTCCTCAGGCTTCTAGGGGCTGTGACCACACCTTTTGTTGATTTTCTTTTTTTTTTTAGTCTTTTTTATTTTATTTTATTTTACTTTTTAATTTTTATTAATAAAACCAATCAACATACAATATGAACCTTCTTTTTTATCACATTGTTGTATATTCATCACCATGATCATTTCTCAGAACATCTGCATCAATTCAGAAAACGAAATAAGAAGAAAACAGAAAAAAATTCATACATACCATACCCTTCCCCTCCCCCTCACCGACCATCAGCATTTCAACCTACTAAATTTGTTTCCCTATTATTTATTTATTTTTAATCCACATGTTTTTAACTCATCTGTCCATAAGGTAGACAAAAGAAGCATCAGACACAAGGCTTTCACAATCACACAGTCACAATGCAAAAGCTACATCACCATACAGTCATCTTCAAGAAACATGGCTACTGGAACGGAGCTCTACATTTTCAGGCAGTTCCCTCCAGCCTTTCTGTTATGCCTTAACCAAAAAAGGTGATATCTAATGCACAAGAATAACCTTCAGGACAACCCCTCAACTCTATTTGGAATCTCCCAGCCACCGACACTTTGTCTCATTTTTCTACTCCCCCTTTCGGTTGAGAAGGCCTTCTCAATCCCTTGGTGCTGAGTCCCAGCTCACCCCAGGATTTCTGTCCCACATTG
Organism: Myrmecophaga tridactyla; assembly: GCA_004026745.1. NCBI lineage: Eukaryota > Metazoa > Chordata > Mammalia > Pilosa > Myrmecophagidae > Myrmecophaga > Myrmecophaga tridactyla. The sequence goes on from PVIY010005044.1 coordinate 73,241, forward strand.
CCAGGAAGGGCCACACCCCTGGGAGTCATGTCCCACGTAGACAGGGGGAGGGTGGTGAGTTTGTTTGTTGTGTTGGCTGGAGAGAGAGAGGCCACATCTGAGCAACAAAAGAGGCTCTATTGGGGGTGACTCTTAGGCCTAGTTTTAAGTAGGCTTAGCCTATCCTTCATGGGGTTAAGTTTCCTATGAACAAACCCTAAGATTGGGGGCTCAGCCTATTGCTTTGGTTGTCCCCACTGCTTGTGAGAATATCAAGAATTCTCCACTTGGGGAAGTTGAATTTTTCCCCGTTCTCACCATTCCCCCAAGGGGACTTTGTAAGTACTTTTTTATTCACTGTTCAAATCCCTCTGGGATTTATCGAGATATCACTCTGGACAAACCTACAGAATCTCATGCCCTACTTAAGGTTCCATGTACTTAAGGTGATCAATTAAGCTGTCTACATAAGGTATATTAGGAAATGTTCATTTTCTTTTAAAAAGGTCCCCAGCTCCCTGGACCCGAGCAATACTTGCCCTTCCTCCTGCCATTGCCATTTTCATGGCTCTGTCCCCAGGGACTAGAAAAGTGCACAGAGTGGGGCATCCCACGTGCCATTAGGTTTCCACCATATTTCAGCCTTGAGTTTATCTACTACATATGTATATGTATTTATTTCTAATAAATATATAAATATATATATTCATATTTAGAGTATATTCTAAATAGATAGATTTGAGATGAATATATTGAGAATGTATTCTAAATATCTGAATAGTAATGTGGCATATTCTGAGCTCTGGATCCAGAAAGGCCTGGTGGAAGGTCCTAGAAGCTGGGCAGGTCCCCTTGTGTCTCTCTGTGTCAACCCCTTTGAAGCAGGCAGTGCTGGTGCCCAGCTGCCATTATGAAGACCACATGCCAGGCCACCCACAGCTGGGCTTGGGGCAAGGCCGTTTCTGTTTGGGGAACCCTGTCTCCCGCCCACAGCAGTGGCACTGGCAGTGCTGCCACACCCTCTGTCTTCATGGGCCACTTGCACCACAGGAACAAGCCTCATGGGTGTGCCAGTGTGAAGAGAACATGGTGCAGCGGCTGGAGCAGGACTTCAAACTGACCCTGCAGCAGCAGAGCTCCCTGGACCAGTGGGCCAGCTGGTTAGACAACGTCGTCACCCAGGTCCTAAAGCAGCATGCAGGCAGCCCCAGCTTCCCTAAGGCCGCCCGGCAGTTCCTCCTGAAATGGTCCTTTTACAGGTAAATCCCCACTCAATCTTCAAGAGAAACTTCTGGGAGGGTGCCAGGGGTAGGGGCTCCAGAGGTCATTCCACAGGGCTCAGCACGGCTGGGGCAGTGGCTCATCCCCAAAAAGGAGAGGCAGGCCCAGGAAGTCACTGACGGCCTGAAACAAGGTTGCAAGCTTCTCTGGCTGAGAAAAATTGTTGTTAGGGACTTGGAGCTTGAGCATTTGCATTTATTTCCGTGCCCCAGCAGAACCCCACAAAAAAGACAGTACAAGAAGTTCTTAAAAGACATAAGCCGCCCCTACAAGGACAAAGAGAACAGGAAAGCAAGTGACAAGTGTTTAGAATATTTGAGAATGGTGTCCTGGTGGCCGATTAGGACAAACAAGCCAAACTGAAAGTAACAGTCAAACTTGTGTTCACTTCTTCCCATAATTCAAGAAAAAGGCAGAGACAGCCCCCAGCTCCCCAGGGCTCCATTTGCCCCACTCAGCAGAATGGGGCAAGGGCAGGTAAATGAATGTAGACGGGGTTATCTCACTGCCAAGGGGGCCCAAAGAAAAGGCTCCTGCTGCTTTATGGACCCGTGGGCAGTGGGAAGTGGTGGGGTGGGGTGGGGGCTAGGAGTGGAAAAGTGCTGAGTGGAAGAAAGGGTCTTCAAGTGTCCTGATAAGGAGGTGCCTGAACAGGCTCTCAGGCACCTGAACTAGGAATGAGGATCTTCCTGTGCTGTGAACAAGGCCTGCCTGGGGCTTGAGTCCTTTTCTGCAACCCCCAGAAGAGACTTTGCTGCACTGGCTGGGTATCAAGTCTGTAGAGAAAGGCAGCTTTCCCCATGAGACCCGCCAGGTGAGCCGTCGTAGACACCTGAGAACAGGCCTGAAGGTACTGGCCATGCAGCCTGCCAGTGGTCTTTCTTCTCCCCCAAGGAAACCTCAGTTTTGCTCTGAAGTCTCTCAGGTGATTGCATGAGACACACCCCATTATCAAGGAAAATCTCCTTTACTTAAAGCCAACTGTTTAGCTTCCTTAACTGCTCAAGCAAATACCGTGCCATGCGCTGGCTTACACAATGGGATTTATTGCTCAAGGTTTTGAGCCCAGGAAATGTCCAGATCAAAGTGTCATCAAAGTGATGTTTTCTTCTCAAAAACTGGTATTCTGGGGCTGGCTGCTGGGAATCCTTGGCAGGGCACACGGTGGCATCTCCTGGTCTCTCCCTTCTTCTCCGGGTTCCCTTGATACTCAACTTCTGGCTGTTTCCTCTGTGGCTCTCTCTCTCTCTGTCTGAATTTCATTCCACTTACAAAGGACTCCAGTAATAGAATGAAGACATCCTGGTTGGGTCAGGCCCCACCTTCACTGAAGTCACCTCATCGAAAAGTCCTATGACAATGAGTTCAAACCCACAGGAATGGATTAAGTTTAACATCTTTTTCTGGGATGCAAACAGCTCCAAACTACCACATCAGCTGGTTATAGATGTTAGCCACATCAACAAAAATACCTTCACAGCAACTCCCAGATTAGTGTGTGATCAAATAACTGAGTACTATAGTCATGCCAAAATGACATCTAAGATTCACCATCACAGAAAGTAACTACAAGAGAGAGAAAAATATGGAGAAAAAAAGAAAAATGTGGAAAGAAAAATCATGAGAGAAATCTTGAAAGAAAGAAAACATGAGAGAAAGAAAAGCAAATTAAAGGATCCTTCTGGGGGTTAAATATCCAATTAATAGGAATTAAAGAAAGAGAAAATGGAGACAAGGAAAATAACAAAAACCTAGGAAGAAAACATCCCAGGACTGAAGGGCACAAATCTCCAAACTGTAAAAACTGCCAAATTCTCAGAACAGTGAATAAGACCCTCTCTAAGTAACTTCATTAGGGAATTTCAGAACTGCAAGATTAAGAGAAGATCATAAAAGCTTCCAGAGAGAAGAACAGACCACTTGCAAAGGGCCAGGCATCAGACTTCTCAACAGTAAGGAGGGAAATTAAGAGGCAGTAAAGTAGTGCCATCAGAATGCTGACGGAAAATTATTTCCAACCCACGGTCCTACTCTGTGCAGACCAGAGCAGAACCAAGGGCTTTGGAAGGGATGCTGCCTGGAAAACATGGACTGTGCATACTGCAGGGAGTCCTGCCGTTCTGTGGGAAAGTTCTGGTCTCGGTGGTAAATACATAGAAAACTGAGCAATTTTTTACAAAACGGCAGTTACTAACTCCAGGAAAAACAGTAAGCTGTTCTATGGCTTACAGGCCCTGCATGATCTAATCCATCTACCGAAATATGTCCTGCAGGCAGATTGGCCTCTGCCTGCTCTTGGAAATTTATTGCAACACACAGCCATTCCTCTCCAGATCATCAGCAGAGCTGAGGAGTTAGAGCAGAATCCACCTGGCCCGCAAAGCCAAAAATATTTACTACCTGACTCTTTTCAAAAAAAAAAAAAGCTTGCCAACCCCTCATCTAGCCACCCAGTACACCACTGCAGTCAACTCCCTCCTCGCCCTCCATCCTGGCCTTGCTGCCTCAGGGCCTTTGCACGTGCCCTTCCCCTGTCTGGAACATCCTTCCCCCAGGTAGTCCTGTGACTTGATCACCATCTGAGAGCCCTCCCAGACCACCCTACATGAAACTAGCAAAGCCCTTCCCATCCTCTCTCCCCCATGCCCCATTTTTTATTTCCAGAATCTGTATTATCACATGTCACCTCATTATCTGTTGTCTGTCCCCTCCCCCAGTGCCTTTGTTCACCATTGCCTCCCAGCACCTATATGTCATTAGAGTGAATGAACAAGAAAGGAAATATGAGCCTAATATGGCTGTGTATGGCTAATATGCCAACTTAGCCAAAAATTATGACACAGCAATACTGAGGTGAAAGGGAGGAAAAGTGGGGTGTGCCTCCAAGTCTCTGGGTGTAGAGGCAGCATGCAGGTGCTGGATCCCATCTCCAGGAGGGAAAACAGCAGAGTAAGTCTTAACAGAAAGAATCGAGAACAGCAGGATAAGTCTGAGATTTAGAAACATGGAACTGGAAAGGAGAACAGCTAAGTGTTGAGAGGGGCGGCCTCTGGCGAGGTGGGGCGTAGGCATCTCACCCTAAGCCCAATGAACTTAATTTTACCGTAAAAATAAAAACAAACACCAACAGAGAACCAGGAAACAGGACAGCAGAGGGCTTAGCCAGCCTCTCTCAGAGTACGTGGCTCATGTTCTGGCCCTTGGGAAGCTGACAGCCCATTTGGAGAACCCACAATGTAACTGAGGTGGCCGCAGACAATTTTCTAGAAAAGACACTCAGGATAAAGCATTACACCAGAAACTCTTTCACAAGTACCCACAGTCCACTGTGTTCTCCCCATAGACAGGTCTGCATGAGGCTTTGTTCTTTTTTTTCCTTCCTTGGGCCATGCCCAGCCAAAATCAGCTTTTCCACTGCTCGCCCAGCTTTAGGAGCACGTACCCAGGCTAGCTCAGGAAAAAAATGAGATCTTAATAAACTGGTTTGTTGTCCACCATCCTTACTGCCCCTTTCCCGCATACCCCCCTGTGAGATATAAGTATAAACAGTTTGGGCGGTATTTAAGTCGAGTCTTTTGTGTCTTCTTGTCCCTCCCTGTTCCTTTGATTGCCACAACACTGATGAGAGGGTGTGGAAGTTTTGAGATTAGGGCATTGGAGTATTTGGGGCCACGTGGCAACGTGTTTGGGGATCAAAGTTTTTGGACAAGTGCCACGTTACGTACAATCCCTGCACATCAGGTGTCCCTTTTTCTTTTAAGTATTCTCAGCTTAGAGGGCCGTGCCGTGTCCTGTGGCCCCTCAATTCTGCCACTGCTGTAAACCCCAATACGTAATGAAGGGGCCATGTTCCAAGAGAACTTCATTTGTGGCCACTGAAATGTGAATCTGATCATTGTCACGTATCATGAATCATTCTTCTATTATTTTTTCAACCCTTTAAAAATGTAAAAGCCGTTCTTAGCTGGCGGGTGGTACAAACCAAGCAGTTGATGGTCACTCGCCAACCCCTGCTTCAGGAGAAAGAGGGAAAAGCACCCTGAAATCCTGTCATGCCCTTAAGTGCCTAAAACCAGGGGTCCTGCGGAGTGACAGGAGGGGAGCCCAGAAAGGCCACTCCTGGTTGGGGGGAGACAGAGTCCCCCTTCTGGTCTCTGCCCAACCTGGGAAGACTCACTGGGCACATCCAGAACTGTCTCGGCCATCATCTCCACCGAGAGGGGTGGGAGGCCTTGGTGGGTGGGGTGCAGAGCTGGAGAAATGTGGGGGTCCCGCCCTGAGGGCTCCTGGGTCCCTGTCTGCCTATCCACAGCTCCATGGTGATCCGGGACCTTACACTGCGCAGCGCGGCCAGCTTTGGCTCCTTCCACCTCATCCGCCTGCTCTACGACGAGTACATGTTCTACTTGGTGGAGCACCGCGTCGCTGAGGCCACGGGAGAGACGCCCATCGCCGTCATGGGGGAGGTGAGGGGCTGAGGGGGGCGGTCCGCTGCAGAGAAGCACTGAGCAGCCTCCTGGAGTGAGCCCTGACGGAGCCACCCAAAGAAAACCATTCCAGCTGGCACTGACAGACCATGGTGCACACCCTGGCACCCTGCCATCCCCTCCCAGAACCTGGGTGGGGCCTAATCCTCCACCCCTGTCCACCATGGTTTGTTTTTTTTTTTTGAATTGCAGCAAAACATACATAGCACAGCACTGACCATCTGAATCGTGTTGAAGTGTACAGCCCAGAGCACTTAGGGTGTTTACAGGGTTGTGCAGTCATCAGCTCGGTCTTGTTGCGGGGCCTTCCCAGCATCCCAAGGAGCAGTCATGCACAGACTCCCACCCCAAGGAGGACGGGAAGGCACCGCACCCATTAGCAATCCCTCCCCAGTCCCCACCCCCCAGCCCCTGGCACCCCCTACTCTACTTTCTGGTTGTATGGATTCACCCTTTCTGGACAGTCCATGTGGGCGGAATCAGACTGTATCTGTCCCTTTGTGCCTGGCTTCCTTCACTCAACAGTGTCTTCACGGTTCATCCATGTTGGTGCACGTGTCAGAATGTCACTCCTCTTTATGGCCGAATCACATCCCTTGTCTGGATGGACCACACTGTGTCTCTCTACTCATCGGCTGGTGGGCGCTTGGGTGGCTTCCACTTTCTGGCTGTCATGAGCAGTGTGCAGTGACACTCACGTGCCAGTGTTTGTCTGAACACATGTCATCATTTCTTTGGGGCACACACCTAGGAGGGGGATTGCCAGGTCCCAGGGCTTGTTTTGAGGTGATGCTGGTCTGGCTTTAGTACATAATAAACTCAAGAGTAAACAGTAGCTCCTCCTGCAGAGGGGGCCTCTGTGCCCAGCACAGTGGCCGGGGTGCCACCCAGGAACAGCCATGCACACACTCCAGGGCTAGCAGAGAGCTCTCCCCACAGCCTGTGCTGCACGTGGCCCCAGCGACACCCTGGGGGTGGGGGCAGCAGCTCCCTGTCCCCTGGCTGCCCAGAGCTGCCAGGCCCCCCAGGGCAGACGCCCTCAGACCCACTTCTGAGGGCGGAACCCAAGTCACTGAGAAAACTTGAAAACCCACTTACCTGAATCAAAGGCATCGCTGACACCTTCCCTGGAACCACCCAAAAGTTGACCGTCATCTCTCTGTGGTATCCCTGACCCCTGGCTTCTCTCTTTCAGTTCAACGACCTCGCCTCCCTGTCGCTGACACTGCTTGACAAAGGTGGGTAAACTGGGCCTTTCTGGCGCAGCCCTGCCTGGGGCAATTCTCCCCCTTCTGCCCTGGCTTTCCTACCTCGTAGAAAGCTCTGGGGCGGTGGGGACAGCAAAATGGTGTCACTGCCAGGCGGGCTCCCCAAGCCCTTCCACTCTAGGTTCAGAGGAGAGAAACCGTGGGCAGACTGTGGCACCCAGGGGCCCTCCTGTGCATACGTCCCTGTGCAGGGAGACTGCCCAGACCCATTCCTCACCGCAGGGGGAGGGAAGGAGCCATCTCTAGCCAAGCCTGCCAAGGGGGCACGTAATCCAGGCAAAGGAGAGCCAGTGCAGGGGTCTGCTGCTCGCAAGGGAAGACACCCTGGGCACAGCCCAGCCAGGGGCAGTGTGGGTGAAACAGCAAGGCAAGCAAGAGCAAGGGTTAACTCAGACAGAGGCCCAGACAGTTTCCAGTAGGCTGGTTGAGCCTTCAACCTCTTGGTGGCTGCGCCCAGACTGAATATGTGCTGCTCTCTCTCCCCCTCCACCTCCCCAATGCTGACCCTGCAGATGACATCAGCGACGACCGTGGGAGGGAGGCCGACGCAGAGACCCGCAGCCTGGGCGAGCCCCTGGTGAAGCGGGAGCGCAGTGATGGGACCTCCTCCCTGCAGGGCTTCTAGCCATGGGCAGGCACCCCAAAGGTGTCAGGGGTCCCAAAGGCCTGGACTCCCCACACCCCACCGCAGTAGTGCCTCTTAGATGACGCCGCGCTTACTCTGACTACGGGAGGGCTTCCGAGGGTCAGCGCCTGCTCAAAGGACACGAACTTCCTGCAGAAGGAAAGCAGACATTCATCTGGGCTCACGCTGCAGCCGCTGCATTCGTGGGCACTGGAGAAGGAAGGTGGGAGCCAGCCGACCACCAGACCATCTTGCCTTTCTTGGCGGAAATTCTCCTCTGCTGCAATTGTGAAACTTGGGTCCGAGTCCCAGACATCTCCTCGGTAAGAGCTGAAAGGGGCTGTGCTGAGAGGTGGTGCCTTCCAACGTTTTTCATGATTAAAAAAATTTTAAAGAAGCAGTCAGAGCCTGGGGAGGAGGGGAGAGCCTTTCCCCCTTCTTGTCCTGCTCCCGCTCCCACTCAGGAATGGAAAGCCCAGCAACCCTGCCCTTGTGCCCCTGGGTGCAAAGGGACCCATTCAGCATCCCTCCTCCGTGGCCTCAGGTGGCTTCCTGCCCTCCTGGGACTGCAAGGCAGGTGACCTTCCTCGTCCTGGCCAGAGCCAACCTCAAGCACACACGAAAGATGAACCCCCAGACACCAAAGAACACTCCAGTAGCAGCTGGCAACTTCCATGCCCCTGGTGCCCACATCCCCCAGTCCCACGCAGCTCATAGAACAAGCCCCAGAAATGCATCCTCTCGTGCCAAGACACAGCCGTGCCTTTAAAAATTCAAAACCAGAAGCTTTATTAGCAACTGGAAGGACAATGGGTTCAGAGTTCACAGTCAACAGCAAGCCAAACCACTGGGCCTTCCATGAGTCCCTGCCAAGGCGGCCAGGCCAGAGGGCGAGCTCCCTGCCGCAACTGTCCTTCAGTCTTCCGGCCAGCCCCCCTTGGAGCTAGCAATCCCGGAGCCGGCTGAGCCTGGCCCAGTCCCACCTCGAGCCAGTCAAAGTCCAAACACTCCTCTAGGGCAAATGAATGCCCTGGCCTCGGCCGTCAGTTTCTCTCCAGTGACGTAGCCCTCACGTTGGGTGGGCCCCGGGCAATGGTTCTGTCCCCCAACAACTGCCAAGGAGAAAGACAAACCTCTGGTCTAGTCGGCGCCGTCTTATGAAATGTAACCATTTTTCTTTTTGGAAATATGTTTATGCTGATAGTTTATGCTCTCACTGTTATTAGAACATTTCTTATGGATGTGTATATTGCAGTATATTTGGTCCCCAATATTTGTTCTCATTCACGCAGAAGGTACTAATGTAAACTCACGTGGCCTTTAAAAACCTTCCATAAAGAGCACTGGGAGTGCTGTGCCTTCCTAGGTCAGGTGTGCAGGGAGGCTTGGGGGCGGGGAGGGAGAGGAAGACAAGCGTTTATTCTAGAAAAAGATCCACAACAATCTGCAATATTTCTTTGGTCTTGAGAGTTCAAGAGGTGGGTACAGTCGGACAGAAAGATTGTATTCAAAACTCCCTTTCCTGGGAGATATTTGAGCTCCCTATTAGTGGGCTATAATGGCCTGGCTTTCTTTCCATATGTGGCAACCAATATAAATGGGTTTCCGTGTGCCGCTCCCTCTGCTCCTCTGCAGGGATTCCACGCTGGCGAAGCACATGGCCTGCAGCCCCGCCCTCATTCTCCAAAGCAGTAAATACACTGAGCGTGCCCATTGAGGGGCCACACCCCGGCCCTGTCCCACACCAGGCCCCTCCCTCCCTCCTAGCCAGCGCCCCCACCCCACCCTAGGACAGCCAGCAGGAGAGATGCACCAGGCTTCCTTCCACACGGCCAGCCCTGAGCCTGCCCTTCCTGGGACGGTCCGGGTCTCGTGGTTGCATTTGGAAATAGCCTAGACCCCACTGGAGACAGAGAACAAATAGATGCCCCATTGCTGGTGAAGCCCAGAGGGCTCTTCTCAGGGTTTGTTCAGGAGAGCAGTTGGGGCCAAACCTCAGAATCCTTAAGGACCCGTGTGGGACCTTGTTCAGATACTGCCAGTTCCTGAGTCCCATCTGCGGAGAACCTGAATTGATGGCTTTGGGGTGGGGTCCAGGAAGTCCCCTTGTCCAGGAACTCTGATGAGGGGAGTTGTGGGACTTTGAAGCAACCCTCAGAGGGGAGTCACAGGCTCAGGAACCAGGAAGGGCTCACAGGCAGGAGAATGTTCTGGCAAGGCGGGGACACAGTTCCCTGTTAGCCACCCCTAAAAGCTGTTTCTCAGGTGCCAGGCAAGCACCCCCCAGCACCCCCAGAGATACTCTGCCTTTGCCCCAGCCCAGGCCCCTCTCTGCCAAGGAGAGGGTTGGGGCTCGCAGGGTGGCCCTAAAATCGTCCATCACTTCCTTGGGCTGGGAACACCAGGACCGTTTGTTTAATGCTCACTCTGTCACCACCTTGAACTTCCTCACTTTTGAACAAAGGGCCCCACACTTTCGAAAATTCTGCACTGGGCCCTGCAAAATTATGTGGCTGGACCTGGGGACTCCCAGGAGTGAATGGCCACAGCCTCTCAGTAGGGTGACCCAAGCTTGAGAATCCCAGGGAGGAGCCCAGGGCTCCTCTACCAGTCAAGCCCCCAGTGGCGGTGAAGGAGTCCAGGCTCCCGGGAAGAAGCAAGTGAGGGTCCCGGGTGATCTACCGCCCTTGGGAGAGGGGCCTGCCAAAGAGCTGCAGGTGCCGAGGCCCCTCCAGAGCCCGGGGAGAAAGGCGGGTCACCCAGCGTGACCCATCCACCATGCCAGACACTTCTCTGGTCCCACCTCCTCATCTTTTGGACAATCTCCTGAGGTAGGTTTTATCCTCATTGTACATAATGGGAAAATAGCGAATCCAGTGAACTTGCCTGGGATCCCGTGGCTTCCTAGAGTCACAGTTCGGGTTTGACCCCAGGGCTGCCCGTTTCCAGAGCCCGAGCGCCTCCCCATTACACCCCAATCTCTGCCTGTGTGATCTGGTTGAGGGCTGAGGGGTGAGGGTCTTGACCCAGGAGTTGGATCGCAAATAACAGGATCCAGGAGATGGAAGGTGGCTGTGGCGGGAGCTAGAGTGGACCCAGGGAGGATGTGGGTGGAGCTGGTACCCCTGGACTGAGAGGTCTACTTGGGAAGTGGCCCTAACCCACCATTCATTCATTCACTGATCACAAAAGCACCATTTGAACAGAAGTTTGGACTCAAGCAAATCTGGGTGCCAGCTCAGGCCTTAGCTTCCTGGCCTATAAAGCAGGGATTCTCTATACTCTAGAGGGACACATAAGGATTCTCACGACCAAGAACAACTGCTAAATGCTCAGCTTGAAGCATTTTGCAGGCGTTCACTCATTTCTTACATACTGGATCTGGGTCAGCAGTCAGCACATTGAAGGGGCCCAAGAAATGGTGCCAGTCTCACGACAAGGACGTGCCGGGGAGTCAACGCTTTCAGCAAGTACTGACCCAACGCCACCTCACAGAACTGTCGGTAGGTGAACCTGACTGACAAAAATGCCCACCGCAGACCTTGCACTGTGGGGTGCAAGGGAGACCCTAAACCACGGACGTGTGGAATGTAGGAAGACAGGCAGAACCAAACTACCTGGTCAGGTAATCTGGTGACTATCTGGTACACATGATACATCTCCCAGCATCTCCCAGCCTCCCTTGCTGCTCAGGTGGCTGTGGGACCAAGATTTGGCCAATGGTGTATAAGCAGAAGCATAGTGTCTGGGAAATGCCCATGGGTTGAGAGCAGGGAGTCCCTTATCACTTCTAATCCTTCCTGCTACCTGGGAATGCAGATGTGATGGCTTCTGGGACCTCAAGGTGAAAGCCATGATAAGGATGGCAGAGCAGTAAGATAGAAGGAACCTAAGTCCCTAGCAGGTCTGTCCTCCAGTCAAAGTTTGGTAAGCATCAGGCGTGCGTGTGTGGATACACATGCTTGCCATTGGCTGGGGGTGCCAACTAGGAATGGTGGAGACCCAAACATTTTCTTGCCTTCAGGAACTCTGAACCCAGATGGGAGTTGCCCCACCCCACCCCACCCCCACACACAGCTGAGGAACTGGCAAAGTGTTGCAGGCAAGCCAGGAAGGGAAAGATTTCCCCTCTGGCTGGAAGCGTCACCTGTCTCCCCCCAGGGTTTACCCTGCCTCTCCGCCTGAAATCCCTCTTCCCCTCCTCGCCCCTTGGTGACCTCCTCCACTCCCATCATTGAAGAGCCCCTGTACATGCTGCTGACACCCCCCCAACTGCCACCAGCAGACAGCCGCTCTGCTGGTCGTGGGTCCTTGCCCTCCACAGAGCAAGACAGGCTCCAGGCATTCTGCCATTGAAACCCCCTTCCTGTGTCTCCATTACAGTGACAGCCACCATCAACCCATCTGCCCAAGCTGGAAAACTGGGGGCCACCTGCACTGCCCCCCTCCTCCGTCCCTTCTGTTCCTCAAAATGCCTGTAATCCAGCCATTTCTTGCTCCCAGCCACTTCTCAACCCCTCCTTGGCTGGGAATGGCAGCGTGGAGAGGGGCTGGGAGAGGCGACCCCTGAGCTAGACCACGCCAAGTTGGAATGCCAGCTCCGTAGTCACGGAGCTCACGGAGCTCATTAGCTTGAGCCCTCAAATAAATTACTTAAATCCGCTTTACCCTCTAGAAAAGAGGATATAAAACTATCTACCTCATGGCATTGTTGCAACAAAGTTTATACACAGAAAGCACTGAAGTAAGCTTTCAATAAATTGTTAGCTGTTGTTTTTTTCGGAGTTTCTCAGGCTCAGCATTGGGGCTGGAAAATTCTTGGTGGTGAGGCTGTCCTGTACATTGTAGGGTACTTAGCTGCATCTCTGGCTTCAGCCACTAGATGCCAATACACACACACACACACCAGTTGTGATGCTCAAAAATGTCTCCAGACATTGCCCAGTGTCCCCCGGGCAAGAACCACTGGGATAAATAATTATCATTCTGACCAGTTCTCTGCGTCATTTGAACCCTAATAACTACGTCACTTGTCTGTCCCACCTCCTGTGCCCCATGTAAGCCCCCCACCACTCAGTGCTCAGATTTCTTGCTCCTAGAATTCACCCCACTGTCTCACTTCTAGCTTGTACTTGTCCCACCTAACCCCCAGGCCACCAGCCACACACATGCACCTACCACCTTTCCTCTCATCACCTCCTCCAGGAAGCCTTCCTTGATGGTCCCCAACTAGATCAAGATAATTTACACCCCATTTTTCCCATATCATACTTTATTATAATTGCTTGCAAATCTATCCTTCCCATAAAGCTATTTGTCTACCTTGCTTATCACTGTATTTCCCAAATCTAGTGTGTGCTCAATATTTACTGAATGGATGAGTAAGCAAGTGAATGAGAGACTGGGGAACGCTTGTTGGAGAAGGTGCTCTTCCTGATGATCACAGGAAGGGACGGGAAAGGTGACCGCAGCAGGGGAGCAATGAGGAAGGGCAAAAGAAAATCGGATTCCTTCAAGAGGCCATCCCCCGGGGGTGGCGGTTGGGGCGGGCGGGGGGCAGGCTATGATATAATCAAAACTAGGCTTTAGAAAGATCCTGGCAGAGTGGATTACACCCAGAGAAACTGGAAGCGGGGGGAGGGGGGCACAGTTAGGCACTTATGAAAACAGTACAAGTGGGGTCCAAGTTGGAGTTGTGGTAGTGGGGGTGCAAAGAGGGGTGTGAAGTGAGAGGCACACCGAAGCTGTCTGCCAGACAGCAGGTCAAGCAGGTTAGGAACTCATGCTTGTGGGTTATAACCAGTTTGTTTTTCTCACAGACTAGGAAAGAAATAGAAAACATCAGGTGTATCACATGTACTACTTCATAAAGCTTTTATTTCAATGTATATGATATGAGGTATACATCTGTACAAATATACATGGTACAGGGCTGCAATATAAAATGTATTAAACGTATATTGAAAGCCATGAGTAATTCTCAACCTATTTTGAAGTCATGGGTCCCTTCTAGAAGGTGATAAAAGCTACTGACCCTCCATGACGGATGTGTGTGTGGGGTTGGCTGTCCAGCATCCACCCCACCTTTTTTTAAAAAATATTTTCATTGACAAATCTTCACACACATACAGTCCATACATGGTGTACAATCAGTGGCTCACAATATCATCACATAGTTGTGTATTCATCACCATGATCATCTTTAGATTTGTATTACTCCAGAAAAAGAAAAATCTCATACATCCCATACCCCTTACCCCTCCCTCTCATTGACCACTAGTATTGCAATCTACCCAATTTATTGTACCCCTTATGCCCCCCATTATTTATTTTTTTATCCATTTTTTTTTTTTTACTCATCTGTCCATATACAGGATAAAAAGAGCATCAGACACAAGGTTTTCACAATCCTACAGTCACATTGTAAATGTTGTATCTTTATATAACTGTCTTCAAGAATTAAAACTATTAGAATACAGCTCAACAGTTTCAGGTACTTCACTCTAGCCACTCCAATATACCATAAACTAAAAAGGGATATCTATATAATGCATAAGAATAACCTCCAGGATAACCTCTCGACTATTTGAAACTCTCAGTCACTGAAACTTTGAGTCATTTCTCTCTTCCCCCTTTTGGTCAAGAAGGCTTTCTCAATCCCTTGATGCTGGGTCCTGGCTCATCCCTAGAGTCATGTCCCACATTGCCAGGGAGATTTACACGCCCGGGAGTCATGTCCCACATAGCGAGGAGGGCAGTGAGTTCACCTGTCGAGTTGGCTTAGAGAGAGAGGCCACATCTGAGCAACAAAAGAGGTTCTCTGGGGGTGACTCTTGGGCATAATTTTAAGTAGGCTTAGCCTATCCTTTGCAGGAATAAGTTTCATAGGGGCAAATCCCAAGATTGAGAGCTCGGCCTATTGATTTGGTTGTCCCCACTGCTTGTGAGAATATCAGAAATTCCCCAAAGGAGAGTATTTCCTCCTTTCTCCTCAGTCCCCTAAGGGGACTTTGCAAATTCTTCTTTATTTACTACCCAAATTACTCAGGGATATATTGAGGCATCACACTAATCTGGACAAACCAACAAGATCTCACATCCTATTCAAGATTCCATGTATTTATGGTGTTCAACTAAACTGACCATACAAGTTAAATTAGATTATGCACTGCCCAAAATATAATTTTTGCACAAAATGAACATTTCTGCCTTTGGTCGTACACAGAAGTTGAAGTTTTAAAATATGGAGTTTACCCTTTACCCTGTATTCTGATCTACCTTAGCCCCATCCAGAACAGTTTCCTTCATATCCCTAGTCAAAGTCTGACCCCTTTTTCAACTTTGTAAACAGTTCCTGTATGAGATACTGCCGACTTTCATAGTTTCAGAGCTCTAACTGAATCTCAGGTGTCGCAAACACCCGAAGTTTCTCATCCCACCTTTTGGAATAAAACCCCAATTCCCTGGGAGGAGCTGCCTTCCTCCCACGGTGCTAGACGCCACTACTATGTAAACAGTACTCACATGTGGAAGGAGACCACTTCCCGCAGAGGAAGTGAACTTGGTGAGTGTGGGGAGCTGCAAGGAGGCAGGAGACCAGAGGCCCCAGGCTAGACAGGGACTCCGGGGGACAAGGTCAGAGGGCTTCGTAGAGTTGTGATTTCATCCGCAGTGATTACCCAGACTTCAAGATAGACTTGGATGCCCTCCATCAGCCTCATATATACTGCTGCCCCCAGACACCTGGAGTCTTTGCTCCCTCTCCTCCCCAACACATCCCATTGATCCTGCCCCCCATACCTGTTCTCATCCTTCCACTCTGCTCACCTCTGCAGTTCCTGCCTCGTCCTATCTCACCTGGCGGGCCACCCCAGCCCCCTCAGCCCCCCGTCAACCAGAGGAACGGCCTCAGAGCTTAAAGCAGTTTGGTCCTATCCTGGCTCAGAACCCTCTGGATCTCCTATCACATGCAGCATGAAATCCCAACCCCTACCAGGATCCAGGACGACCTCCAGGCTCTTTTCCCCAGCTCCCTTCCAGCTTCGACTGACCTCCCATCCCTCACTCATCTTGCTGTAGCCACAAAGGCCTCCTCATTGTTTCCCCAAACCAGCCAGCTCATTCCCTCTGCCTGGAAACATCACTCAAATCTACATCAGTGACTCCTCTCACCCTTCTGTTCTCAGTTTAAATGCTGCCTTCTCCCACAGGCCCTCCATGACCACCTCCACTCCTCTCACTCTCACCCAGTTTTACTGTCTTCACAGCCTTTTTTTTTTTTGTATGCTGTATGGCAGGGTCATGTTTCATTATTTTTCCATGTGAGTATCCTATTATTGCAGCACCATTTGTTGAATTTTTGTTTGCTTTGCTTGCTTGTTTTTTGGAAGTCATGGACCAGAAATCGAACTTGGGTCTCTTCACAGCCTTTATGTTTAGAAATACTCTACTGTCATTTTTGCTTGTAGTCTTTATGTTTGTCTCCCCTATCCCTACCTCCTCCAGAATGTGGGCCAGAACTATCCCTGGCCCCTAGAACAACAACTGGCCCATAAGACACACACACAAATACCTGATAGAGAAATGGATGAATGAGATAGGGTCTGGGGTGGGGGGGGGGAATGGGTAGATTTAATAAGGTGTCCGGCCAAGCTGGTCCCATCCAACGCTTTCCTCAGAATCTGAATCATGAGCTGTGTGACTAAAAGACTGAAAACATTTGAAGTTTGGGCATTCTTAAGGAGGTGCCCTGCAAAGCCTGGTTTCCACTTCGAAGACCCCTAGGAGATGCCCAGTTTCTTCTCTTTCTCTTTGATCTTATAAGCATCTCCATAACATTCCAGAAAATTCCCTTTTTGCTTCCATTTGCCAGTGTGGTGGTCTAGGGGGGTTGCAACCGGTCTCTGAATTGACACACCCTCAGGACCATGAATTTTGCATTCAGGTTCAGAAGGGATTCTCAGGCCTCTGAAGTCCAGCCAGGGTTGGGAGCCTCTGCCTTAGACATGGTACATCAAGTCTTAGCAGCTGCCCTAATTAGCCTGGGCACGTAACCCTCAGAGTGAGCCAGCACCATCATGCAACCAAGACATCCCAGGCTTGAGCTAACCCCACCAGCAGCATCTCTCTGACCTGGTTCCTGGAAGACTGGTGCAGAGCCTTTGAGTCCTAGCAAGTTTTGTTTACTTAACTGCTTCCACACCCCCACATCCCCCCCCCAACTAAGTTTTGGATTCCTCCCAATCCTCTGCTGCCCCCCAGTGCTCACTGAGTAACACAGCTTCTTCCTTTTTCCCTGCAAGCTCCGATTTTGTCTGGACTCAGACTCCCAGAAGAGGAGGCTGTTTTGTTTACTGGATTGCAACAACACAGTGGTAAGAAAGACAGCAAGCACCACAGTGAAAAAGCTAGCTTCCTTCCTTCCCTCTATCCTCCCTTCTCTTTCTCAAAGAGTCCCTATTTATTTACAGCATCCAAGTATCTCCTAGTAAGATAGTCAATAATTACAAATAGAAAAATTACAACCTGGCAGATTTCATATAAACTAAGTTACCTAATTTACCCTCAGTATGGTAAAAATCGACCTCTGTATTATTCTTGCAAAGATGATAACCTGAACTTAATTACAAACAGATTCAAAATTAAAGGGCATTACAGAATAGCTAGCCAATACTCTCTGGAAGTGTCAAATCGACAAACAGTAAGACTGAGGGGCTGTTTCAAATGTCAAGAGACTAAGATACAACATCTAATGTAATGCTGGACCTGGGCTGTATCCTGGAACAGAAAAAGGATATTAGTGGGAAATGGATGAAATATGAATGAGGTTTGGACATTAGTGAACAGGCCTGTCTCAATATTAACTTCCTGGTTTGGATCAGTGTACCTTGGTTACATAAGATGTTAATATTTAGGGAAGCCGAGTGTAGGGTATATGGAATTCTTTGTACTATTTTTGCAACTTTTTTGCAAGTGTGAATTATTTCAAGATGAAAAGTTACTAAAATTAGATGAAAAGCAAAGACAAATATTCCTTCCCAGTTGCAGGCCATACGCTACTCAGCAACTGCAGAATATGGTACCGAGGGAGTGAGGGAATCCAGAAGAGGCTGCCCTGGTGTGCCAGCCTGGGGCGAGGGGTCAGCGTCAGTCACACTGGACTCCCCTTGTCAGGAACTCAACCCTGGGGACTCAGGGGGAACAGGGAGGGGTGGTAGGAAGCGGACCCCTGCTCACACCTAGTTACAAGGGTATAGCTGAAAGCAAGTGACACCTGAGACAGGGACATTTGAGCCAAGGGCCCCTAGTCGAACCTGCTTAGTTGCATAAAGGGGAAAACCAAGACCTAAGTAGGCATAAAGATCAGACTCCAGGGTTCCCAATCTCCAGTTCAGACTTTCATCAGCACCTGAGGAAAGAAAATGCCCAAACTTTGTAGGCACTTTCAGAGTCTGAGACCGCTGCCTTCCTCACTCCGTGCCTGAGTGAGTATGTGGTCAGATTCTAGCCCCTACGGACTGAGGACAGGGAATGGGGATGAGCTGAGGAGGCAACCCACAATGACTCCCTCAAGCCGGGCCTGACTCTGAGCTCCCTGAGGGCGGGAATTCTGAGCCCCAACCTCAGCATGGGGCTGGGCACAGAACAGATGTTACACAGGCTGGCTTCCTGCCCATGACGGAAAGGTGAGAACTGAGTTACAGCAGTGAAGGCCCATTTCCCTGGAGCCCAATTACAGATGCCATTTTCCTCCTTGGATGCAGAGGAGGGTAGGTCATGGTCAGCTCAGCCTGGGCTCAGAGTCTCTGAGACTTGTCCTCTGGCGAGCCAAGGAAGAAGCAGGCAAGAGGGATGCTAATTAGCAGTTTAGAGGAAAACATTTGGATCCTTCCATTTCCTGTTTCCAATCCTTATAATTAGGAAAAATCCCAAACTCCTCATTGTGGTCTACAAAGTCCTGCATTACTCCTGCTTGACCTCATCTCGACCTCTCTCCTCTGCTCTCGCCACAATGACCTCCTTCCTCACTGACCCTCCAGCACACCAAGCCGATTCCTACTGCAGGACCTCTGAACTTGCAGTTCTGTCTAGAATGCTTCTCCTGCTGATCTATTAACATGCCACCTCCTTAAAGTAGACTTCCCTGATCAGCAATTGAAAGTACCACCTCCTTCTGTCACTGTCACAATATGCTATTTGATTTTCTTTGAACCACTTGTCATTATCTCAAATTATTTTTGCTTACTTGTCTATTGTCAGTCTCCCTGCAAAAGAATGCAAAGCTCCAAGAAGGCAGTCTGTCTTGTTTCTCCCAGGAACCCCAGCATCCAGAACAGTGACTGATGCACAATAGGGGCAGGAGATATATATTACTATGTAATAAATATCCCCAACACTTAAAACAGCAGTGATCACTTAGTTCATCTTCTATAGTTCTGTAGGTGAAAGAAATGCTAGGCTGGGGAGTTCTTTTCCAGGACTCGAAGTCTCCTCATGCAATTAGGCAGTGGCAGGAGGTAGAACAGTTGGGAGGATGCCTGGACGATGGCTTCCTCACAGCACAGCAACCCCCCAGGCAACTGACTGAACTACTTGCATGATTGCTTAAGTTTATTTTAAGAGCAAGTGTTCCAGCAAGGAGGCCGAATGTCCATCCCCTAATTGTTTACACACTAGCTTCCTAAATTACAGTGTCACTTTCACTATACTCTCTTGGTCAACCAGTCACAAACACACTGACATTCAAGGGAAGGGAAGCTTCCGGAGGAGGGCCCAAGAATTTGGGGATATCCTTTGAATGCAGCATAGTAGGTAACCGGTAACTAATAAATACTTTTTTAATGGATGCCAAGTTAATGTGTTAAGAGGGGAGCAGATAAAGCAGGCAAAGGAAGGCTTTGGGGGCATGATGTTTGCAGCCATCAGCACCAATGAGACATTGTGAAATCAGTGGAAATTTTGGTTAGCTCAGCAGTGTGACAAGTTTTGAGCCTCTTGATGTCCCTTTAAAAACCACAACTAGATTACAGTTAGCAAGCCATGGCATGTTGCTGGGCGTTTCCCAATGTGTGGGATGAATGTGGTATGTGAAATGACCTTAGCAGTTATGAAGACATGGCATTAAATGACACTGAATCATGTGGGTTATCCCATTGTCAATTCTCTTTTGTCAAGAAGAAAGTTTCCGTTGAGTGTTATGTCTTTAGCATCCCTCTAATATTTTGCTAATCTCTTTACATCAAAGAAAAAGCAAGCTTCAAGCTCAACCCTTGGCAGGCAACAGTATAGACCTAGAATTTTAAAACTGTTTTCTTTTCGTATTTATTGTTACAGTCAACTATTCATGGCCTAGTGGCTTTCTAAGTATCTATTTAACATAAACTTAAAACAAAAAAAGGACATATAGAGAAAAGTATTATGTTCATTAAAGGTCAGAGGGATCAGCTGTATGGCAGAGGAAGAGAAGATCAATGAGCAAAGTTTGGGGAAACCTGAAAATAATGAAACCAACAAGCTAAGAATTAGAAGTCGTGAGTTCTACACACTGTGGGTAACCTGATGGACTAGATGACCTCTGAGGGTCCTTCGCAGCACTAACATTCTAGAGAATTTCTAACTCAGGATCTGTACTTATGCCTGAAGACAAGACACCTGGCAAAATCTAGGACAACAAAATCAAGGTGTCTTAGAAAGTAAAGTTTGGGAACTGGGAAAACTTTTATTAAAAACACTCTCCCTCCCCCAACAAGAGTAAATAAAAGTTCCCTATAAAAAGTCCCCGAACAGCACTTCCCATGACCCAATGTGCACAGGAAGCACCTGATTATCTGCTAACATGCAGATTCTAATTCAGTTCTGGGGTGGATCATGGGATTCTAACAAGCTTCTAGGTAATGCTGATGCTGCTGGTCTGGGGATCACACTTTGAGAAAGTAGAAAGGCTCTAGAAAAAAATCTGATATGCTACTGTGCATCTTTTCTCAACTCTGTTTTGTGACCTCACATTAGTAGCTTGAAATCAGCCACAGCTGGAGCTGCAATCAAATGAGGCTTTAGGGGATGATTATGATTACTGAATCATTCCATAGATACTCCTTTTTACTTCCTGTTAGAGTAGACAGAGAGAAAAACCTGAAGTCTTTGAAGTGTGATCCAGCTGCCTTGATCTCTGATGACCGTAGCCTATCTTGTGCTCTTGGGACTGTAAAAACCTTGCAACTAACCCTCATTATTTCATTTTGTTTTTCAACTTTAGAGTCTTAGGATCACTAAAGACAGCCCCTAATGTTTATTAATGAAAGGCCTTAGGTTAGCCTTGAACTGACCCACCTCAATTCCAAAGTTATTTTGGTAAAGGAAGCTGGAGCTATCCAAAATGAGCCTGCCTGACACGCAATAGCTTAAACTTTCACCTATAAATGACCTGCACCTCATTAAAATACTAAAAATCACACCCGTCATCATATGAAGGCCACCATTTTCTGTGACTAAGCATGTAATCTACCTGCACATGCTCAATAATTATATCACCTCTAATTACATCACCTGGGACCACTGTGCTCATTATCCTAAAACCTGCCCATCTTTTGATACTATAAAACTATCAGTCACTGCAATTCAGAGAGACAGATTTTTGGGCCTCTAGGCCATCTGATCTCCTGTTTCACCGCTAGCAATTAACTCTCTCTCCTTGAAACTGCAGTGTCTCAGGAACTGGTCATTGAGCACATCCGACAGACTTACCACCTTTGTCCAAGAGCAGGTACTTACAGCAAAAAAATAAGCAAACACTACCAACCAGGGCTTAAGTTTCATTGACTCTGTCTTCCAGATTTAAGAAAGCAATAGAGAAATGCCAGTAAAATTAGGAATAAACTATACACACATACACATATACATACATTGTGAACGACACATTCTCCCCCCAGAGAATCATCGTTAAACATTTACCACCCCACTGGTTGAACAGATTCGTATAGAAGGAGCCTGTAATTATTATATGTGTTCCAGATTAGGGGTTGGCAAAATTCTACAAAAAAGCCAAACAGCAAATATTTAACTTTTGCCGGCCTGATCATCTCTGTGGAAAGGACTCAGCTCTGCTGTTGTAAAAGCAGTCATAGATGCTTTATAAATGAGTAAGTGTGGACGTTTTGAAATAAAACTTTACTTATGGAAATGAATTTGAACTTCACACATTTTTACATGGGATGAAATATTATTCTATTTTTTTTTTTCCCCAACCACTTACAAATGCAAAAACCATTCTTATAATCAGGCAGGACAAACAAATAAAAGGCATCCAAACTGGAAAGGAAGAAGTAAAACTCTCATTATTTGCAGATGATATGTTACTATACTTGGAAGATCTTGAGAAATCGACAGCAAAGTTACTTGAGCTAATAAACAAATTCAGCAAGGTGGCAGGGATATAAAATTAATGTGCAAAAATCGGTAACATTTCTATACACAAGCAATGATCTAGCTGAGTAGTCAGTTAAGGAAAAAATTCCATTCAAAATAGCAACTAAAAGAATCAAGTACTTAGAAATGAACTTAATTAGGGACGTAAAGGACTTGTACACAGAAAACTACATAACATTGCTAAAAGAAATCAAAGGAGATTTAAACAGGTGGAAAGACATTCCCTGCTCATGGACAGGAAGGCCAAATATAGTTAAGAAGTCAATTCTCCCCAAATTGATCTACAGATTCAACACAGTACCAATCAAAATTCCAACAACCTACTTTGAAGATTTGGAAAAGCTAATTACCAAATTCATCTGGAAGGAAAAGAGACCCCGTAGCTAAAAGCATCCTAAAAAAAGAACAATGTGGCAGGATTAATACTCCCTGACTTTAAAACCTATTATAAAGCCACAGTGGTCAAAACAGCATGGTACTGGCACAAAGACAGAAGCACTGACCAATGGAATCAAATCAAGAATGCAGAAATAGACTCCCAAATCTATGGTCAACTGATTTTTGACAAGGCCCCCAAATCCTCTGAACTGGGATAAATAGTCTTTTCAATAACTGGGCATGGAAGAATTGGATATCAATAGTCAAGAGAATGAAAGAGGACCCCTGTCTTACACCCTACCAAAAATGAACTCAAAGTGGATCAAACACCTAAATATAAGAACCATACAGCTTCTACAAGAAAATGTAGGGAAACATCTTCAAGACCTAATAATAGGAGGTAGCTTCCTAAACTTTACACACAAAGCACAAGTAACAAAAGAAAAAATAGATAAATGGGAACTCCTCAAAATCAAATGCTTCGGCACCTCCAAAGACTTTGTCAAAAAGGTGAAGAGGCAGCCAACTCAATGGGAGAAAATATTTGGAAATCACATATCAGACAAAGGTTTGATTTCCTGCATGTGCAAAAAAATCATACAACTCAACAACAAAAGAACAAACAACCAAATTATAAAATAGGCTAAAGATATAAATAGCATTTTTCTGAAGAGCAAATACAGATGGCTCAAAAGCACATGAAGAGATACACATATTCACTGGCTATAAGGAAAATGCAGATCAAGACTACAACGAGATACCACTTCATACCCATAAGAATGGCTGCTATTAAACAAACAGGAAACTATAAATGTTGCAGAGGATTTGGAGAAACTGGGACACTTAGGCACTCGCTGCTGGTGGGAATGTATAATAGTGCAGCCACTATGGAAGACTGTTTGGCGATTCCTTAGGAAACTAAATATCGAGCTGCCCTATGACCCAGCAATAGCACTCCTTGGTATATACCCAGAACAGCTGAAAGCAACAACACAAACAGACATTTGTACACCAATGCTCACAGCAGCAATATTTACAATCACCAACAGGGGCAAACAAACCAAATGCCTGTCAACAGATGAGTGGATCAACAAAATGTAGTATATACATACAATAGAATATTATGCAGCAGTAAGACAAAATGACATCCTGAAGCACATGACAAGATGGATGAGCCTTGAGGATATAATGCTGAATGAAATTAGTCAGACACAAAAGGACAGATACTGCATGATTCCACTTTTATGACCAGCATAAAGGTATAATCAGAGACTTATAATACAGCGTATAGGGGACAGAGATACATAGACGCAAGAGATGGGTGAACTGTTAGCTAATGAGGTTGAACTCCAATGTAAGGGAACAGATAGAAGTGAAGGGGGTTCTCTAGTGGGTCTAGATAATATTACTACATTGAAGATGAACAAGATTGAAAGGGATTGTATAGACCTATGTGTCCCACTGATTAACACTACAAATATGAATTAGTTCTCGCAAGAATTACTTCAAAAAACCTTCTCGACCAAAATGGGGGAAGAGTGAAATGAGACAAAGTGTCAATGGCTGAGAGATTCCAAACAGAGTCGAGAGGTTATCCTGGAGGTTATTCTTATGCATGAAGTAGATATCACCTTGTTATCCAAGATGTAATGGAGAGGTTGGAGGGAACTGCCTGAAAATGTAGAGCTGTGTTCCAGTAGCCATGTTTCTTGATGATGATTATATAATGATATAGCTTTCACAATGTGACTTTGTGATTGTGAAAACCTTGTGTCTGATGCTCCTTTTATCTACCTTGTCAACAGATAAGAGGAACATATGGAATAAAAATAAATAATAGGGGAACAAATGTTAAAATAGATTTAGTTTGAAATGCTGGTGATCAATGAAAGGGATCAGTAAGGGGTATGACCTGTAAATTTTTTTTTTCTGTTGTCTTTTTATTTCTTTTTCTGAATTGATGCTAATGTTCTGGGAAATGATCATGATGATGAATATGCAACTATGTGATGATACTGTGAATTGCTGAGTGTATGTGTTGGGAATGTTTGTGTTTCTTGTAATTTTTTTTAATTAATAAAAAATTAAAAAAAAAAAAAAAAAT
>PVIY010005045.1:0-97493 GCA_004026745.1 Myrmecophaga tridactyla
CACCATTCCCTGAAGGGGGCTTGCAAATATTTTTCCAGTCACTGATCAAATCATTCTGATTTCATTTATGTCCCCAGCCCTCCTCCCTCTATCATTCTCACATGCAGCGTCATTCAGTATTTTAACATAATTACATTACAGTTAGGTAGTATTGTGCTGGCCATTTCTGAGTTTTTGTATCCAGTCCTGTTGCACAGTCGATAAGCAACCTTTTAAGAAATGTATTGCAAAGTTGAACATAAAATAGAGATAGCTAGAGATGCATATAGTGGTAAAGGAGAGTTTAAAAATTAAGGTGTTTATATTACAGCATATTTGAATACTGATGGAAGTAATTCAATAATGATGAAGCAGGAAGGGGAAAAATGTTTCCAGTTCTTTGGTATTTGAGATAAGAAGGGATTCAGTGCACAATCAGCGGGGTTGATTTAGATTGGACATAGAGCCCATGCTTTATTTGGTTAGCAATGCATATTAGTGTACACATTTGGTAGTGGGGACATCAGAAAGTTCTCTTTTGAGGGTTTCTATTTTCTAAGTGGAATGAGAATGAGATGGGGGCAATCATGAATGTTCTTTTACTAGCACTAAAATGCTGAATTATTTCCAGAATGCTTTCAATTGACTCTGCCCAGATCAATCATAGGGAATCACTATCTATGGCAGCTATAGCCTTACAAAATTTATGTGCTCCATTAATAAGACTTGAAAGTCAAAGTGACTCCTTGATCCATGGGCTGCAGAATGGATATTGTGTCAGCAGGCATGAAAACAAGACTAATCTCATTGTACATCTTCATCAGAGCTCTCAGGTGGCCAGGTGCATTGTCAATGAGCAGTAATATTTTGAAAGGAATCTTTTTTTTCTGAACAGTAGGTCTTAAAATATTTAGTAGGTCTTAAAATATTCAGTACACTGCGTTTTAAAAAAAAAAAAAGCTTGCCATCAGACTTTGTTATTCTGTTTACAGAGAACAGGAAGAATAGTTTTAACACAATTCTTAAGGGCCCTAGAATTTTCAGATTGGTAAATGAGCATTGGCTTCCACTTCAAGTTACCAGCTGCATTAGCTGCTAACAAGAGAACTGGCCTGTCTTTTGAGGCCTTAAAGCCAGGCATTGCCTTCTCTAGCTAGGAAAGACCTGGGTGGCATCTTCTTCCAATAGAAGGCTGTTTCATCTCCATTGAACATCTGTTTAGTGCAGCCAACTGTATCAATTATTTTAGCTAGATCTTACAGATAACTTGCTGCATCTTCTACATCAGCACGTGCTGCTTCACCTTCTACCTGGTTTTATGCAGATGGATTTTTTCCCTTAAATCTCATGAACAAACATCTGCTAGCCTCATACTTATTCTCTACAGCTCCTCCACCTCTTTCAGCCTTCATAGAACTGAAAAGAGTTAGGGCATTACTCTGGATTAGGCATTGGCTTAAGGGAATGTAATAGCTGGTTTGATCTTCTATTCAGTTTATTAAACTTTCTTCATATCAGCAATAAGGCTGTTTCTATTTCTTATCATTTGTGTGGTCATGGAAGCACCACTTTTAATTTCCTTTGAGAACTTTTCTTTTGCAAACACAACTTGGCTGTTTGGCACAAGAGGCCTAACTTTCAGTCTAGTTCAGCTTTAGGGGTGTCTTCATCACCAAGCTTAATCATTTCTAGATTTTGATTTAAAGTGAGAGACATGCAATGCTTCCTTTCATTTGAACACTTAGAGGCCACTGTAGGGCTATTAATTGGCCTAATTTAAATATTATTGCATCTCAGGTAATAGAGAAGCCTGAGGAGAGAAGTGGGAAAGAGACAGGGGAACAGTTGTTGGTCAACAGAGCAGTCAAAACACAAACATTTATTAATTAAGTTTGATGTCTTTTCTGGGCATGATTCGTGTCACTCCCAAACAATTATAATAGTAACATCATAGATCACTGATCACCATAATAGATATAGTAATAATGAAAAGGTCTGAAGTATTGCAGGAATTACCAAAATGTGACACAGAGACATGAAGTAAGAACATGCTATTGGAAAAATGGTGCTGATAGGCTTGCTGGACTCAGAGTTGCCATAAACCTTCAATTTATTAAAAAAAAACTCAATATCTGCAAAGCACAATAAAGCAGTACACAATAAAACAAGGTATGCCTGTAGTGTACAAAGAGATATGTAAAATTAAAAAGTCTTTCACTTTACCCTGCCATCCTAATTTCTACCTCACTTTCTGATTTTATTTTCCCAGTGGTTACTACCATAAACCTAAATATAATTAGAGCATTACTTTTTTATTTAGAAGAAGCAGACAGAAAATTTATTGAAATCACATGTAAGAGGACATGTGGGCACTCTTGCAGACAGTGGAAAGGTGAGACAGGTGAAAGGCAATAGGCAGTGTGGAACCATTTGCTTTTATAGATTAGCTTTACTTACTCCCCCTTCCCCTTGGCTGTTTGGTGCTCTTCTACCCCTTCTTCTTTTCAGGGCCATGCCTGGTGGTAGACATTGCATTTGAGGGTTGGTTGGCTCAACTGTTATCCCTAGATGACTCACTCAGGTGGGGGTCATTTGGCTCCAGGTGGGTTGTCTGTAGCTGGTGTTTCCCTAACTGGGTCAGCCCAGGCAGGTTGTCTGTCCAGGACACGGGTCCTCCTGACCTTGATTAACCATCCTCATTCAAGACCTCCTTCATGATTTTTTCTCTCCCCTTTCTCCCTGTCCTCACCTGCTTCAAATTCCCCCTCAGAGAGAGTTTGTTCCTTAATCTTAAGGGGTGCTGAGGGTTGAGTGTCAGTTTTCTGTAGCTGTTGCCAGCTAATTGGGGGTATAGGCCCTGCCTGATGGGGCGTAGAACGCTCTGGCTATCTTATTTGTGTTGAGAGAAGAGTAGTCTGAAGAAGTGGTTGGAATGGCTGAAAATCCTTGCATTAGCAGTAGCTTGGTGTGAAAGACTTCTAGTTTGGAAGAAATGAATTTGGTGAGAAGTTTAAAAATGCTAGGGCTGGTTAATAGCAAGAGGAGGATAGAAGTGAGTGGCCCTAGGAGAGGCATTAGGCAAAAGAGACTAAGGAAGAGGGAAGAAAATGATAATCTTTCAGGTCTAAGAGTGAATTTTACCTGGGCAGCTCATTCTTGCTCAATTGGGGACTAAGAGTGTCCATGTGCTAAGTTAAAGGGTGTAGGACTGAGGCTCAGAAGGGGGCTTATCAGGCTGCAGCTTTGGCTGCTGTTGTTGGTC
Source organism: Myrmecophaga tridactyla (assembly GCA_004026745.1). Classification (NCBI taxonomy): domain Eukaryota; kingdom Metazoa; phylum Chordata; class Mammalia; order Pilosa; family Myrmecophagidae; genus Myrmecophaga; species Myrmecophaga tridactyla. The sequence continues at coordinate 3,242 of PVIY010005045.1, forward strand.
TGGTTTTCCTTCAAGGGATGTTAATATTATTTCTCTGATGGTCAGGGCAATGAATTACTGCTATTTTTTATTGGTGAGAGCATGCCACTTAAGAGTTTGAGTATTTGTTTGTGGTGTTTAATTGGGAGAAAGCCTTGCTCTTTTTACACTGCCACATGCACATACAGTATTAGGAAGGCATAGCTTTTTCCCTTTTCCTAGTTCTAGAGCTCAGATGAGGGCAATTAATTCTGCTTTCTGAGCTAAAGTCCCTGAGGGCAGGGCTTTGGCCCCACTTTAGTTTAGCTATCATACTGCTTTCTTTGTTTCTTGGTTAATGAAGCTACTTTTAGAAATAAAAAATATGTGACAAATTACAGCAGAAGTTTTGTCCTGTTTTACTATTATATATTTACTTGGATTATATTAACAGGTAGAACATAATTTTTATACTTACCTTGTTGTTTCTTTAAAGCCCTTTTTGTTGAAGACGAAGTTTTGACTTAAATCTGACTACCTGTACTTTTTAGAGAAGTTTTTGGAGTGAAGCGGTATAACTGACAAGCAAATACTAATGCTTCTGTGATTTGTAACTTTTAACATTATACAGATTAATATTAGGAACTAATATGAATTGTCAAGTTTTTTTAGGAACTTTAAACAATTTTTAAATATATGAATAACATTTCACCCATGCAAATTTAGTTAATAAAAGGATAGAAAATTTCTTTTAATTATTGTAATATTCTTAAACCCTTTTTAAAAATGTGAAATGTTAAACTATTTTAGCACCTCACTTTTACAAGGTTTGAGAACAAATTCTTTGTAACAATTTTCTTTTGAGTGAGAAGACTTGTCTTCTGAAATAAAGGATGATAAGGTTAAATAAACATTAACAAGGATAGTATTCTGATATGATATACAATTTTTATCTTTTAGAAAGAGTGCTTAGATGATTAAGAAAAACTTTTTATAACCTTTCATTAAATATAGACCAACAGTTTACGTTATTTAAGAGGAAATGAAATTCCAGTTTCATATGCACACATGGTTTTAGACAACAGTTTTTTTTCTCACATTGTAAGAGCTTTATTGTTATACAATTGTCTTCAAGAATCAAGGCTACTGGAACATAGCTCAACAGTTTCAGGTACTCCCCTCCAGCTACTCCAATACAACATAAACTAAAAGGGGATGTCTATATAATGTGCAAGAATAACCTCCAGGATAATCTCTACACTCTGTTTGAAATCTCTCAGCCACTGAAACTTTATTGTGTCTCATTTCTCTCTTCCCACTTTTGGTCAAGAAGGCTTTCTCAGTCCTGTGATGCTAGATTCTGACTCATCCCAGGAGTTCTGTCCCACATTGCCAGGGAGATTTACAACCCTGGGAATCATGTCCCATGTAAGGGAGAGGGCAGTGAGTGTACCTGTTGTGTTGGCTTAGAGAGAGCGCCCACATTTAAGCAACAAAAGAGGTTCTCTGGGGTTAAGCCTTAGGCATAATTATCAGTAGGCTTAGCCTATGTTTTGCAGGAATAAATTTCATAGGAGCGAACTCCAAGATTGAGTGCTCAATCAATTGATATGGTTGTCCCCACTACTTTCAAGAATATCAGAATTTCCCAGATGGGGTAGTTGAATATTTCCTCCTTTCTCCCCAGTCCCCCAAGGGGACTTCACATTCATTCATTTTTTATTCATTGTCCAAATTACTCCAGGATATAGGGGGGCACCACACGGACATGTACAAACCAACAAGATCTTACGCCCTGTTTAAAATTCACTGTACTTATGGTGTTCAACTAAACTGACCATACAACTTAAATTAGATAATAGCACCACCCAAAAATAAATTTTGCACCACCTAAACCTCTCTCCCTTTGTTATCACCAGAAGTTGAAGTTTTAAAATATGGGCCATATCATCCTTTACCCTATATTCTGATTTACCTTAGTCCTATACAGATCAGCTTCATTTATAAATCTAGTTGGAAGTCTGATCCCTTTTTCAACTTTTTAAACAGTTTCTGTGAGATACTGCTGACTTTCATAGCTTCAGAGCTCTAATCTGAGTCTCAGGTATCACATAAATACCCGAAGTTTCTGGGACTGATCAGGTTATATACAAACAGCTCAGTATCTCAGAATTTAGAAATAACTTAGAATTTAGAAATATATGACTGCTGTAAGAGCTTACAATCTTGGACCCTTTACAATAGGCCCCAACCTGATAACCCATGCTCTCAACTTCAATCCACAAGTCTGTGAACTATGGTTGGTCCATATGAATGAGGCATGATAATGTATCTTTTTGTTTCTGACATTTCATTCAGGGTACAGTCCTTAAGGTTTATTCACCTAGTTCCATGCCTTACAACTTTATTCCTTCTTAAGCCACTCAGTAGCCTGTTGAATGTATTCACCACAGTTCTCCCTTCCTACCTTCAGTCATTGTACCCTTCGGCCAACTCCATCCAGTGTGAATCGTGACCACTGCCACCATAAACACCAGTATGCGAATGTCCATTCATGTCCTCACGCTCAGTTCCTCCAGACAACAGGTTTTTTTTTTTAATATTATAAACAGGTTTATTAAATTTTCGTTAACATTGAGTAGACAGAGCTTACTTATATGTATATATTTTACAACTTTTTGTAGTTACCAGTGATTAAAAACGTACTTTCTTAAACTCTCCACAATTTTCCACACCCCTTTAGGGCTTGCAGCTAACAATTGACTACAAAAGATACTTTCTTAAACTTTCCACGGTTTTTAAAATTTACTTAGTTAGCAATGACCACAACAAACAAATTTACTTTTATGTGGGGTAGCTGATGGCTGGGGGTAAGTGGCCGTAGTGAGTCAGTCACACAGACACATAGCACATAGCACACAGCACACGACTCAGGAGACAACCCTCAGAGGTGAATGGAAGGCGTCTGCGTTATTGAGGAAGTGCACAGGCTTATATAGGCTGGGAGCATGCAGGGTCACGTGTCGGGCTGGGATTGGTCACCGCTGTTGCTAGGGTGGAGGGCAGATTTCTGGGATTGGTCACCATTGTTGCTAGGGTGGAGGGCAGATTTCTGGTCAGCCATTTTGTGTTGCCTTGCATCAGCCACGGCAGCCATGTTGGTGATATGGCTTCTCCAACATTTTTATGTTAGAAATATGTTTTCTGAAAGTTAATAGTCTGCAAGACTATGTTCCAAGGCAGTTGGAGCTCAGCAAGGTCTTCTGCTGAGGAATTTTTAAAGGTATGGGAATTTTTTTGAAACCCACGGGCAGCATTGTCTAAGTGTGCTGGGTGGAAATTTTATCATTAGGTCTCTACCATTGAAAAGCAAATAGGTATTGAGAATTAGGATGAAAAGGGATGTAAAATGGCATTTAAAAAAATCTTAAAGGAGCCTAATTTCCTTGCTGTGCATTCTTTTCCTCTAGCTCAATCATGGCAACACCCAGGGCTGACACCCAGGAGATCACCCAGGCCTTTTGTACTATTTGTAGTGTTTGGTTACCACTATGAGCTTTCCTGGGTTATTCACCTGCTGTGGGTTCAACGTCTTTCTATATCTTAGATACATTTATTTTTTTTGTTGAAATATTTCCTCAAATAATTCCTTTTTTGAAAGCAATATGTGTGAGTCATAAAATATATGAGCCTGACTGATTTTTTTTTCTTTTTTTGCTGTAAGACTTTATTGATAGTTTGATTGGAATTGGAATTACAAGCTTAAGATCATTCACCTAAGATCTTTGAAGGCATTCTCTCATTTATCATCTGGCACCTGTTAGCGGTAGAGGCAATGGTATGCCAGTCTGAGTTCCTATTCCTTTGAAATTAACCTGTTATTTTTTCCATTCTGAAAGCATTTGAAATCTTCCTTCATATTCTGAATTTTTCTAAGGAATTTCTAGGTTTATTTTTTTCCCATTGTATTGATGCTGAGTGAATTTTACAAATATAAAAAAAAAATGACTTAAGATCAGTGAAATTATATTCTACCATAATTTTGGTATTTTATCTCCGAAATTTTCTGTTTTCTCTCTTTCTACAACTTCTATAAAATGGATTTTTGGAATGCTGGTCTTGACCCTTTATATTCTTTAATTTTTCTCTTCTTTTGAAAATCTTTTCCCTGTAATCTCAGAAAATTTATAATCTCAAAATCTGTTTTGGTTTGCTCAGTGCTGCTGGAATCAATATACCATAAACAGAATGGCTGTTAAAAAAAGGAATTTTTTACAGTTCTAAGGTCATAAAAATGTCCAAACTAAGGTAACTCAAGAAAGGCCAATGTCTGTCATATGGGAAGTCATATATGGCTGGCATCTTCTGGTCCTTGTTCTTGGTTTCATTGCTTCCAGCTTCTGATGCTAGTGGTTTCCTCTCCTTCACAACACAATTCTGGGTTTGGCTTGCCTAACATGTCATGGGAAGGCACATGGTGACATCTGCTGGGCTCTACCTCTCCAAGCCTCTGTGTCTAGGCATCTGCTCTCTCTGTTGGCACTCCAAGCTTCTCCAAATGTCTGCATCTCTGTTGGCTCTAAAGCTACTGTCTAGCTTCTGTCAGCTCTCTCAGCTCCTGGCATCTCCCAGGCTTCTGCATTTCCAAATTGAATGTGTCTGCATCTTCCTCTAAGGTTCCTCCAAAATATTTCACCTTTTAAAGGACTCTAGCAAACTAATCAAAACCCACCGTGAATGGGCAGAGCTATATCTCCATCTATTCAAAGGTCAAACCCACAATTGAGTGGGTCAGTCTCCATTGAGGCAATCTAATCAAACATTTCTACCCCACAATATTGAATCAGGATTAAAGGGCATGGCTTTTCTTACCAGCACAACACCCAAGATAAATAATTTGGTTTAAACCATGTCTGTTCTATTATTTAGCCATTCTGCAGATCTTTTTAATTTTATCAACCACATTTGAAATTACCAATAAACTTTACTCTTGTCTTTGGCTGTTTTTTCATTGCATTATGTATTTATATATAATCGATGAAACAATTTTGGGAAAGACAGCTTGTCTTTTTTTTGAGTCAGTTACTTTTTTTTTTATCTTGGTTCTTGTCTTGCAGGCTGTTAGCTTTCCTCAAGTGTCTAATGATTCTTGGTTGTTTGTCCATCTTTATAAATAGGTTGATAAGCATAGATATTGGCAAGGGTTTTCTCTGTAGGTTTGTGGGTTTACTTCTCTGAGCTTCTCTCCTCTGTGTGAGAACTTTGACCATAGCTTTTGTGTGGTTTTTAAATGGCAGGCATTGTTTTCGTTGGCATAGGGTAGTGGCTAAGAACTTGGGACTCTTGAGCCAGATTCATTGTGTGTAAATCTCAGCTCTAAATACTTATAAGTTGTATGACCTTAAGTAAGTTCTTAATTTTTCAGTGCTCCAGTTTCCTTAATTTTTAAATGGTGATATTTGCACCTATTGCATAGGGCTGTCGTGAGAATGAAATGAATTAAATTATGTAAAGATCCCAGAACACTGTTTGATATACATTACTAAAGGGCACGGAATGTCAAATGTATAAGCTGGGGCTGAATTCAAATGCGAAAATAAGAAAAGTATTATCAGGTCCAGAGCAGTCCAATATATTAATCTCTTAGCCTGAGCTAGTTTTACATTTTACCCCCTATTGTCCCCATCCAGTGTTTTTTATGGAAATTTGAAGTTACTTGGATCTCTTTGCTTTTGTCTATTAGCCATAAAGGCCTACAGCAGGATCCCTAGCTTTCCTCATGCAAACAATGTACTTTACACAGAAAGAGTTTTATAAATTTATCTTGGAGAGAAATACCAGATACCACTTCTTCTGTTTGTGGATACCTGCAGAAGGAAAGGCACAAACTGATCTGGTTGTTTTACAGTCAATGATTATACCGATTGGTGCCAACATTTAACTTTTCTTGGTAGTTACTGATTCTAAGTTTAAGCCCCTTCCAAGTGCTCTAGGAATAAGGACTCCCACCCTTTGCTGGTCAAATCCCAGGCTTTTACCTACTCTGCTTGAGTTTCTCAATCAATATAATCCTATCCAATTACAGCTTACCCTAAAGAATCAACTTCTCCAATGTGTAAATGAGAATGATTTTTGTTTACAGAGTTGTCTGTGATTATCCACATTTACATATTCCTACTATCATTGGTGCGAAGGAAAAGATAAAAATGTGTTGTGTTCAGTGTGCCACCTTTAACCAGAACTCCTGGTAAGATATAACCTTAGACAAAAACAGTTGCTTCTCAAGGACAAAAACGACACCATGAAAATAACAAGATTTTTTTTTCCAGTTTACACTTACACCCACAAAAGGAGATGTATTTTCATTTCATTTCCTTTTCATCACAAAAACGCTTGATTTCAGGACTTTTCTTTCTGCAATTATTGGAATAAAGTGTGAGAACTTACGATGCCATATTAAAACAGCTTATAATTATGAAAACAATATCTTATTTACTGCCTTTAAATATAATAGGAAAAGTGTATGATTGACATAGTTATTTATAATCTTTTTAATCCTCTAGAGAACATACTTTCACACAGAAAAGTCATAAAAGTAGATACCAGGAAAAAGATAAGAACATCCTCGATTTCAATTGCACAGTAAAGGAGCCATGATTCTTATATAAGAGAAAATAAACAAATACTTGGTACTAATGTAAATAAATAATTGAGCTGACCTTTGAAGATCATGCAGCTCCCAAGGTAGGAGTGAGAGCTGGGTGCCAGCAAAGTGGACTTTTCTTGACTGTTCTGAATGTGTGGTTAGCAAATATTATAATAGCTGAATCGTAAGAGTAAGTCAGTAGCATCAGGGTTCTGTCTTCTTGTCATTCTGCATCATGGTTTAGATGAGTCAAAGTGGTTCATTCTGTTTCTCTTGAGGATTTATTGGTTCATTCTGATTCTCTTGAGGTTTTATTTTCATTTTAAGAATCAAAGGCAAAGATAGCCCTGACATCTCCAGATTCGCCAGAAATAGCCAACATGATATAAAGAGCTGTATGTGTGTACACACTTACATACATGCACACAAATATCTTTGCATTAATTTGGCTTTAGTGAATAGTTTTATAGAAATCAGCCTGGAATATTAGAAAGAAAAAGCTATGAAATATTCTGAAGACATGTCCCCCTCTCCCTTAACTCACATACGTGGCTGCTTAAGAATAGTATCATGATTCCTTTGAAGAATTTAAATGAGTTTAATATTTTCAAAGATGAGTTAATTGACCATCCTTGGTTGCAAGGGATTAATAGTGCATGGCCAAGCATAATGTGGATTTGGTCAGCTGTGGAAGTTTCCCAAACAACCCTGTCAAGAAAGACTCAATTGCTGAAGTTTCCTTCCTACCCAAGCCTTACAACAGGCATTGACCTTGAAGCAAAATCTAAATGGAGGGGGAACATGCTTGGAGCATAAAGAGAGACTAGGATGAATTAAAAAAAAACATGTCCAATTGTGCCAGGAGGCAGAAGTTTCATATGCTGGCTTCTGTGGTTATGGTCAAGTGGTTTAGGTAAGCTTACGAATATAATTGAAAATACCAATATCCCCCTCCCCACATTATCCAGTGGGGAGAAAAGGTGGTAAAAGAAAAAAGTCTAGATGCTGCTAATTTTCCAGTTTTGCAGATATTTCAAGATATTTCAGCAATGAAAGTTTAGGAAGCAAAATTGTATTTTTCCTATGATATATACACAAAATCTGATTTTAAGCTTTAGGTTGAGCCCCCAGTCTTGAAGTTTGTTCATATGAAACTTAACCCCACAAAGGATGGGTCAAGCCTACTTAAAATTAGGCCTAAGAGTCACCCTTAGGAGAACCTCTTTCGTTGCTCAGATGTGGCCTCTCTCTCCAGTCAACAAACAAGCAAACTCACCACCCTCTCCCTGTCTATGTGGGACATGACTCCCAGGGGTGTAGACCTTCCTGGCAACGTGGGACAGAAATCCTAGAATGAGCTGAGACTCAGCATCAAGAGACTGAGAAAATCTTCTCAACCAAAAGGGGGAAGAGTGAAATGAGACAAAGTGTCAATGGCTGTGAGATTCCAAACAGAGTCAAGAGGTTATCCTGGAGGTTATTCTTACGCATTAAGTAGATATCACCTTGCTATTCAAGATGTAATGGAGAGACTGGAGGGAACTGCCTGCAAATGTAGAGCTGTGTTCCAGCAGCCATGTTTGTTGAAGATGATTGTATAATGATATAGCATTCACAATGTGACTGTGTGATTGTGAAAACCTTGTGTCTGATGCTCCTTTTATCTACCTTGTCAACAGACGAGTAGAACATATGGAATAAAAATAAATAATAGGGGGAACAAATGTTAAAATAAATTTAGTTTGAAATGCTAGTGATCAACGAAAGGGAGGGGTAAGGGGTATGGTATGTATAATTTTTTTCTGTTTCGTTTTATTTCTTTTTCTGAATAGATGCAAATATTCCAAGAAATGATCATGATGATGAATATGCAACTATGTGATGATACTGTGAATTACTGATTATATATGTAGAATGGAATGATCAAAATAGGATTGCTTGTGTTTATTTGGTGTTTTTTTGGTATTAAAAATAAAATAAAATAAAATAGAAAAGAAAAAGCTGTAATCTGTATGTCTAGTATAAAAATGAAAACAAACTGTGTGTTTTTATAACAGTGCTTCCTTACCACTTAAGGCAAATATGTGTTTTAATCTCAAAAATATTCTTTCTTCTCAAATAAGTTAACATTCACTTCTACTAATCCATTTGACAGAAACAAGCGTCACTGAACAATGTGAAATGGAGAAAGGGGGTAAGTTGAAGGAAGAGAGGAGAGGGCAAAAAAGCATTTGAGGATTTATCAAGGTATAGGTAAACGTGCCTAATTTAAACACGCACCCTCCCCATGCACACCCATATACATTTAGATATCCTATCAAATAAAATAGCAAAGAATATAAGACCCTTTTTTCCTTCCTCCTTTTCCTCCCCTTTTCATCTCCCTCAAGTAAGATAAATTTCGGAAGGAAAAATTTTTGTTCAGGTCGACTACTCCTTTTTATGCCATACTCAAGGAGCCCCACAGAGAAGGGAAAATAATTTTCTAAATGAGTAACCCTGTAAAGCATGCTATTTTGTACGTATATGTGTGCTTTTAAGGTGATGTCTTTGTGAGTATTTAGGGATTATGTGGAGAGAAAGCAAGCACTGCATCTTCTTGCATCAGCTGACACAGTGGTAACTCTTAATGAAGCGAGTGTTCTGCTGAGGTCTGTGAAATCTAAGAGACTGACATTTTGCTTTGGAAAAAAAATAAGAGGATGTGGGTTATTTTTCTTATTTTTGTGTCAGCATGTCTTGGAGGAATACATTTAGTATGGGACTCATGTGTTTTAATTGCTTGAAATAGAACACCTGTGGTTGTCATTTTCTCATACACGCTGCTTTCAATCACATGCGAGTATTACACCTAGCAAAGGTCTCTCTGTGGATCCACATTCTGCAATAATGTTTTCTGGAGGTCACTAAATTTACATATGCAAAAGCTGTATCCTTACTTAGAATTGAACTAGAACTATTACTTAGTTTTGCAGATAATAAAAACAAACCAACAGACAAAAAATAAATGTCCAAAATAGTTGATATTTACTGACTTTACGTTAGTTGTGCCAAGTATTTTAGTAAATTTGGTCTTCACATCTGACCCATGGGGTAGGTATTATTATATTCCCCTTTACTGATGATGAACAGACCTAGAATAATTAGTCATTTGCTTAAGTTCAAGTGGCCAATAAGCACAGAGTCAGAGTTTGAACCCTGTGCCATCTCTTTCCTTAGCCTATATTCTGAATTACTGCTTCATACCATTTCCTGGTAATTATTGGCCAGGTTTTGTTTTGCAAGTGTCTCTAAAGACACCATATTTTTATAACTTGTCATAGATGAGTTCTCCACTCAGAGATTTTTTTTTTACCATCTCAGAAAACTTGAAGCGACTTTCAATCATCACTACAAAGGAATATATCTGAGAAAGTTCTGAGAAAGTGACGGGTTTAATGAGCAATCTGAGAAAGGGCAGGATAACTATCTGTCAGTAACAGGAGGCAAAACTGCTCTCATTGAATGAAAATTGTAATGATGATAAAATCAGAGATCTCATGTGGAGAGAGTGAAGTAATTAAAAAGAAGCATCAGATAATCACCTGATAATGTACAGCTTTTCAGAAAGGTAACAAAGCCAGTGTTCATTCTATCAAAATATCTTGTCATATTTTCTTTTATGACATCTGAGTTACATATATTTATATATATATCAAATACATGTTTCTATAAGTTTGTATATAAGGTATACATGTTAGTATGTTTAATATGTCTTATCAATTATGCTTGTAAATGGCAATGGTATGTGTTATATGTTGTCGTTATTTGTGAACCATAGGTTTAGTTGGTAGATAATAGTTTTAGTTATATGCAGGATAGGCGTGTGTATGTTTTACAAAACACTATATGTGCATAAATGGAAACAATGCTGTGTTTGTGCACATATACATTTAGTAATAATGCATTTTAGATATGTCCATCTATTACTTCAAGACTGTGTTTACAATTTAATCCTCTATTTTGGTCCTGGTCATTTCATACTGCTGGCATTTGCATGCAGAATCTTTCAACTGCCAAAAAACTACTAAATTATAATGCTAACCAGGTCTTAGTGTCTCTAATAGTGTCTGCTTTTCCAGGTGAGGGGTTTGGAATAGCAGTAATTTGCTAGCTCCCTGTGACTGGCTCACAAATAGAATATTTAGCAGGTATGAATAGAAATCAACAGCAGTGGATGATGCCATGTAGAAAGCCCAAAGAGAAGAGCCCTTCCTCCAAAGCACAATTCATGACATGTACAACCAGTCACTAAACTGCTGTGTGCATTTTTTGAAACAGTACCCCTCTTTTTGTTTTGTTTAAGGACAAAGGCTTATGGCTAATCTTTGCACAGGCCTATTGCCAGAGATGCTGGGCAAATGGCTGTGTTCTGTCATTGCAGGCAGAAGAGGAACCAGCAGAATCTGTAGTACCACCAGTGTCATTAAGCAACTTGTAATATAATGGAAATGACTTGAAATAAAACAGTCTGGCATTCTACAGTTTGAGAAAACTTAACAGTTTAAGTCATGAATTGGTCTTTGGATATTTGTCACTACAAATTTGTCACTACAAATGTTATAGAGTCAGGACTCTGATTTACTTTTACTATTAATTCTGAATACCTGAATGCCTGGTCTACTTTATGATAGACATATATTATTTCATCTTATGTTGATTCCTTAGAAAAATCCTGAAGTTTAGTTATATTTTCCCCATTTTATAGGTAGGTTAACAGAGACTCAGAGCAGTAAGAAATTTGTCCAAATTTGTAGAGTTTTTAAAGTAATGGAGGTGGGGTACTTATTCAAATGTGTCATATTTCTAAATCTATACTCTTTTCATTATGCCACATTATTTCATTGCAGAAAGAAAAAAGACTATTTATTAACTGAGATTGGTGCTTGATTTTCTGATTAATCATCTTCCCTGTACATTTCTTCTGCCTGACAGCCTGCATAAGTGCACTTTGGATACATGCTTTGCTTTTCTGAGAAAGCATTTACCATACTGTATAAGTAAGTAATCTAACTTTAGTTAAACTGTACGTATAATGTTAGCAATCTTAGCTCTCCTTGCTTGAGAGCTTCAGGCTTTAGGTAACTTTGTTTGCTTCCAATATTTCAGAAAATAAATCTTGAGGGCTACTCAGTGATTTTTATATTTTAACTCAAACTTTTGAAATAACTGTTGTTACATAGGCACAACTTATGTTCTACTATGTGGACCTTAATATTTTTAATGTCTTTTGTATTGCTTATTTGCCTGCTTATCAATCCTAAGAGAGAAGGGACACACTGAGAGGTGAAAAGAAAACAATGAATATTCACCCTGGAACTGTGTGACCAAAAGAAATGTTACGCATGAATTCATAAATGAAAATATTTTAAATGTCATCCTGATGGTGAGATTTGCCTCCAATGAGATTGAACTGATACTCTTCTCTGTTCTTCATGTTTGAATTTTTATTGCCTTCATTTTCAGTTTACTAAGACTCTCAGTTTCAATAGGAGCTCTTGCAGTCTGCCTCCCTATTTCTTCCTCCAGCCATTGTCTACTAGACAGAGCTCTATGGTCTTCAGAAGAAGAAAATGAAAACCAAGAAAGAGGATATAGGTTAGGCATCCCCCCCCCACCCACATAACTAGGTACCTTGTGATGGAAAAAGAATCACAATCAAATAATTAGTGTTATTCTTGTTAGATTGGTTCTTTGGTTTTAGAAATGTGCATTTCTCATATTGCTATGCATTTCTCATATTGCAAGCTGCCTGACTAAAAAAAACTAGACATTTGTCTTTCAATGCGTCAAAAGAATGGAAAAGATTATCCCTTGAGAACTGTAAAGCAATGTTATTAATATTAAAACAAAATTTTCATTGATCTAAGTGTATGCTGTTTTCTTATACAGAAATGCCATCTGCACCCCCCCCCACTGAAATCCATTCTATCCTGCAAGCCCCTGCTATGCTGCAGCCTCCACTATGAAGCTTCCCTGATTTCCAGAATTATTTCTTTTTTGTTCTCCCAGTGTGTGAATAGTCCTTCCATTTAATAATGTTTAACTCAGAATTGTATTATAGTCAGTTGTGGGTTTGTTTTCCTTGCTATAAACTGTAGGATCCCTGAAAACATCTTTCTGTCTATCTTTACTCTCCTGCAAAATATTGAGTAGATTGCCTGAGATGCAATATGTACACAATTTTTTGTTACCTGAACTGAATTGAACTGTCATTTCTAGCTAAATCTCAGTTCACTTTTAGAAAGTATAGAGTGAAATAGAGGACTGAGATTGTTTAAAGAATCTGGGTGCTATTTAGAGACCTGTATGTGTTTTTAGGGAATCTGGTGTTTCCATATGCCCAAATGCCAGGTTGCAAATTAGTGGGGCAACTACTTCAAAATCTCCCATGAAGCTTTTAGTAAAACATATTTGTGGCCCTCACACTTCCTGATGCCAGTATTTTCAATCAGACCCCTGGTGATACTGACGCACAGTCAAATTTGGCAACAGCGTTAACAAACTAAACAAAAGTATGCAAGGTGTCTTAATTTCCTAGGGCTGCCATCACAAAGTACCACAAGCTGGAGAGTTTTAAACAACAGAAATTTATCTCATGGTTCTTGAGGCAGCATTTTAAAATCAAGGTATCGACAGGGACATGTCCACCCTGAATGATCTAGGGAAGAATCCTTCCTTGCCTCTTCTAGCTTCTGGTGTTTGCTGTTTCTTGGTTTGCAGCTTTACATGCCTCTGTCTTCACACGGCCTTCTCCCTGTGTCTCTGTGTCTCTTCCCCCCTTCTTATAAAGAACTCATACTGGGATAAGAGCCCACCCTAATCCAATATGACGTCATTTTAATTAATTCCATCTGAAATCACCTTATTTCCCAATAAGGCGATATTCACAGGACCAGGAGTTAGAATTTGACTGTATCTTTTTGGGAACACAATTCAATTCATAATACAAGAATTTATATTGATCTCCAGTTGTTCATAGTGTTCAAAATAGCATTTGTTGTTACCCTCTCACAGTGATATCAGCTTCATGAGCGGAGGAAACTGCTCTTTATTCATGGCTAAAGTTCAGTGCCAGCACAAGGCTAACGCAAACATCTTCTATCTTCTTCTATCTTGTCTCTCATGATTCCATTCAGCAGCAAGAATTATTTTTTTAAATCAAGGTCTGATCATATAATTTCTCCAGTTGTAAATCTAAGGCTCTTTTCCCCTTATAAAGTTGTTTTCATCTTTAGTGTTTGTTAAAATAAGTTATGGGGCTTTAAAAGTGATGTTATTTTCAGAGTTTGCCACAGAGATTCCTTCTCTTTTGGTCTGGGTTGGAAACATATTAGCACTGCAAGTAATTCTCAATCACTGCAATTGTTGACAACATCCACTTAGTTTAAAAATATAAAGTCAAAGCACCTTGACATGGCACTCAGTGTGCTTCAAAATTTGGCCCTAACTACTTACTTATTATAAGACATTATGTTGTAAGTTTGAACTACTTAGACTATTTGCAATTTCCCAAGGAAATAATAATCTTCATTCTTCCAAGGAGTTATATATAATTCCCCTTTCCCACACTACTCTTTCATCTCTTATCTCTCCCAGTGAAGTCATAATTACTGCTCAAGATCTAGTTCTATGGTTACCCATGCTGGAAAGCCACTCCACTTCCTGCCCTTCAAATTAACTTCTCCCTTCACTGCTCTCAGGAGAGATTTTATACTTATGATAGTATTCATGCAATGATATCATGTTTTTTCATGTTGGCTTCTACCACTTACACATTATGAATTTCTTAGGCACATATATACATATGTGTGCTTAGTGAAATATACATATGTGTATTCACACATCACAGCTTTCATCTTTGACTTGCTATAATCTTGATCGCTATTGGGCACATGATAACTGCTCAATAAATATTTGTGGAATTTCTTTAAAGATGTTTTACAATTTACTACATATACAATCTAGTTCAAAGAAGATAAGACAGAAGCATACAGATATACTAAAGATTGTAAATAAGCACATGAAAATATTCCCAACATCATTAATCATTAGGGAAATGAAATTAGGACAACAATCAGATACTACTACCTACCTATTAGAATGACTAAAATTAAAAAGATTGACCATACTAAGTGTGGTAGTTAGGGTCAGGTGCCAACTTGGCCAGGTGATGGTGCTTCATTCTGTTGCTGTGGTCTTGAATCATTAGCATGTGAAATTCACCTATGGCTGATTACATCTGCAGCCAGCTAAGGGGAGTGTCTTCTCTAATGAGTGATGTTTAATTTAATTAGCTGAGGCTTAAAAGAGAGAGGTCAGAAGAGGAGCTCAATGCAGTAAAGCCCAAGCAGCTCAGCATACCTCATCTCAGCATTTGCAGCTCAGCCCAGCTGCTTGGAGATGTAAAAAGGATTCACCCCAGGAAAGGTCGCTGGAGCTCAGAAGCCAGAAGTGAAGGCCAGCAGACGTTGCCATGTTCCTTCCTATGTAACAAAGAACGTCAAATGAAAGTTAGCTGCCTTTCCTCTGAAGAACTATACATTTTTAACTAAATAAGTCTCCTTTTACTGAAAGCAGATTCATTTCAGGTGTGTGACATTCTGGTAGCTTTGGCAGACTAAAATACCAAATATCATAGAGGATGTGTATCAACAGGAACTCTCATGTACTATTGGTGGAGATGTAAAATGATACAATCACTTTAAAAAACTGTTTAGCAGCTTCTTAAAAAATTAAACATAGACCTACCATAAAACCTGTCAATTCTAGGTTATTATTTACCAAGAAATATGAACACATATGTCCAAACAAATAATAGTACATTAATAATCATTACAGTAAAATTTTACAATTTTAGGAATAGTAAAAAACGGCATACATCTCAAATGTCCATCAACTTGTGAATGGATAAACAAAAAGTGTATATCCATACAATGGGAAACTACTCAACAATAAAAAGTAGAATACCAATGATATATATAATGTTATAGATGAATCTCAAAATAATTGTGCTAAGCGAAAGAAGCCAAAGAGGAGAATACACATTGTATGATTACATTTCCATAAATTTCTAGAAAAATTCAAATTAATCTACAGTGACAAGAAAAAAAAAAAAGATCAGTGGTTGCTTGAGCACACTGTGGTCATATTAGATGGGTCAAAAGACAGAATTTCCAAAAAGGAACAAGGAAACATTTGATTCTTTTAGTTATGTTAAGATGATGTTTTCATGAGTGTGTGTATGTGTCAAAAGTTATAGAATTGTACATTTTAAATTTGTGTAGCTTTTATATGTTTAAACTATATCAGAATAAAGCAATAAAGCATTAAATTAAAAATAAATGAAAAAAAACAGACAAATGTTTGGACACTTCACAAAAATCAATACATGAATGGCCAATAAGTCCATGCAAAAGTTTTCATTAGTCATCAGGGAAATGCAAATTAAAACCAATGAAACACCAGAAAGCAAACAAATAATAAATAAAGCCCTGATATCAGCAAATATTGCTGAGGCTGCAAAACAACTGGAATTTTATACATTGGTGGTGGGAGTGTTAAATGGTCAGCCGATTTGTAAAAAGTAAGGTAATTTCTTATAATGACATACAAACATCTATCTAACCTAGAAATTACTTTTCTAGATGTTTGATCATAATAAATGAAAATATATGTATGCATAAAGACTTGGACACAATATTTCATAGCAACTTTATTCAAAATAGAAATTGAAAGCAAAATGTCAGTCAGCAGGAGAAAGGATGGAATTGAGTTGTATTCATAAAATGGAATAGTATACAGCAACAAAAGTGAATGATCTTCTGATCTGCACAGGAAAATATCAGGGTGAATATCTCAAACAAAAATGAGCAAAATAATATATGCCCAAAACAGTACATATGTTATGATATCAGCTTTTTAAAAATCTTGATAATGGATGAAGTCATACGCATGCTCCCTAGTTTCAATTAACTAAAGTTAGTAAGTCTGATTTTCATGAAGTTTTCTGCTTCCTAATTAAAAGAGGAACTTATTGGAGGTATAAAAATATCATTTAAAGTCTAATTAAAATGTCTGTAATTTTGGCATGTGTCACTACAAAAGATATCTTTTTCTTAAAATTGATTTGAAATTATTTGAATATGTTTGTTGTTTTTATCTTTCAATTTATTTTTTCATGAAAATAATACAACATATAGGAAAAGAAGTCAAGTAGTCTTATCTAAAGAGTTTCAAGAAAGCAATCTCTCATTCACCGTTTCTATTCCCCGAAATATATGTATACTTCTATATCTTGAATTTTCCACTCTGTATAGATTCTATTTCCTATTACCATCCTTTTATTGTAGTTGAGATGGTCTCCTTCTTGCATATATACACCATCCCCACCTATCCTCTCCCCTCCCCCAATAGTCTTGTCTTTTCAATTTTTATTTAACAAAGCAATAAATAAGACTTATAGTATTTTAATTATGCTATAATATATATTTTAAATATATTAATACCATACATTTCTTTCTTGGATTAATTTTATTTGTTCTACAATTAATATTTTTATATTTTCTTAGTTTGTACACACCTGCTGGTATCCACCCATTCCCAATATATTTCAAAATATTTTTCAAAAAGCTAGCAATATTTTATTTCCAATGCCCAAACACAGAAGTGAATATCTTAAATTCCATTCTCCCAAGCTAAGCTTACTTATGATTATGCCTTAGAGTCACCCCAGAGAATCTCTTTTGTTGCTCAGTTGTGGTCTTTCTCTCTCTAAGCCAACTCTGCAGGTGAACTCACTGCTCTCCCCCCACCCCATGTGGGACAAGGCTCCCAGAGGTGTAACTCTCCCTGGCAACGTGGAACATGGCTCCCAGGATGAGCTTGGCCCTGACAGTGTTGGATGGAGAAAGCCTTCTTGACCAAAATGGAGAAGAGAAATGAGACAAAATAAATATTGTGTTTTTTGTGACTCAAATAGAGTCAAGAGGTCATTCTGGAGGTTATTCTTATGCAATATATAGATAGCCTTTTTCAATTTTTGGTGTATGGGAGTAGCTAGAGGGAAATACCTAATGCTGTTGAACTGTAATCCAATAGCTTTGATTCTTGAAGGTGATTGTATAACTATATAGCTTTTAAGGTATCACCATGTGATTGTGAAAACCTTGTAGTGACTCTCCCTTTATCCAGTGTATGGGCAGTTGAGTAAGAAAATAATGACAAAAAAGAAACAAATAGAGAGGAAGGGGGGATATGGGATGTTTTGGGTGTTTTTTAAATTTTATTTTACATTTTATACTTATTTTTATTTTTTTGTTGTAATGAAACTGTTCAAAAATCAATTGTCATCATGAATGCACAGCTATATGATGATACCATGAACCATTGATTATACACGTGGATAATTATATGGTATGTAAATATATAATATATATCAATAAAATTGTGTTAAAACATCCCATTCTCCTACCTACTCCCAGTCCTTGCCCTTCCTTCTACAACTTCTTGTCTTCCAATAAAAAATTGGAAATACTGCTTTTGAGGTCTAGAATATATTGTTATCCTCAGAACTTCCTTTTCACCTCCTTTGCTGGCTTCCACCTTGTGTGTCTCTTCCTTTCATCCCATCATCTTCTTATTCTCACTGTCCGTATGTGTTACAATTTCTTTATGCCTCTCCTGTAATTCCAATTAAGTTTGGGATGCAGCCAAAGTGTAAGCACAAATGGTCACTGTACCATGTTTGGCCAAAATTCTTGAGATTGTGCTTTGCATTATTCCCTATCACTCAATCTTTAATAAATGCATTGCAAGCATTTGCACAAGCCCTACACAAGAAGAAAAAGTTGGCAAACTGTTTTGTGGTTAGGGCATGTGGCCCCATCTTGATACATGAGGAACTGGCAATCAACTAAGTTATTGAGTCAAAGGACACAGAACTGTCCACTCTCCCTTACTCCAACCCTAAATTCCACCTTTAATCCATTTTTACTTAAGGTAAATAATATATTGTTATTACTGTATGTTAAAGTTGAAGGCGATTAGCCTTAGCATAAAGTATCTTTTATTCTCATAGATAAATGTTTATGATTAAAAGTATTTAGGCTCTTGCAAGCCAATAAACATAGCCATATTCTTAGTTTCTCATATGTAAAATGGAACTAAAATATTCTATGTTATAATGCTATTTTGAAGAAAGGTAAAATAATGTATGTAAAAGGATTTTAAATTATAAAGAATTATTAAGAAATGGAAGGCTGTTGACTTTTTTAACATTTGAACAAAAATAAATATGTCATTAACTCAAGTGATTGTCTGGAGCCAACAGAAAGTAACATGGACCTGATTTTTTTTTTTTTTTCTTTTTTAACAAAGGGAAAAGTACAGGGTATAAGCCTGGGAAGGCAGATAAAGTTAAGATCCTATATCATGTTGTAAGCAATGCTTGAGGGGATCTTGAAATAAGAAGGGAACTGTTTCATGGCTTAAGGAAATTCTGAAGGGAGTATTGATACACAGGTGGCTGAAACACCATAATAATTAGGTCATTGATAATTACTATAGTTACAATGAGTTTCAAATACATTACATTTTTTGTGCATGAATACAGTTAGTTAACTACTTGCCAAAGGTAGTTTTATGTGACTGTCTGAAATATATGTATGTGCAATCTCCAGGCTTGTTCACAGCTGCATGTGTTGGCCTACATGCTATTAGGGGTCAAATAGTTAAGCAGTAAAATCCCTATGATAAGGTGATCTGAGATAGCAAATTGACAATACAAAGGAAGGGTTATAACATCCATGTATTTTTATGTTTTAGGGGAGGATCTCAGTTTTCCAAAACCATGTCAAATACTACACAATGGATTGGCTTAAACAATAAGAATTTATTGGCTCACAGTTTTAGAGGCCAGGAGTCCTACATCAAGGCACTGGTAATGCCATGCTTTCTGTATAAGTCTGTAACATTCTGATGATGGTTTGCCCCAATCCTTGAGGTACTTTGATTTATATCTCTGCCTCCGTCAAATCGTGATGTCTTTGGTCTCCTACTGTGGCTTTCTATGAGTTCTGGCTTCCATGTTGTCTGACTTCTCCTAGATTTTGTTATCCACTGTGTTTGAATTTCCTCCCTTTATAAGAATTCCAGTAATAAGGATTAAGAACCCACCCAGATTCATTTTGGCCACACCTCAACTACAGTGTCATCAAAAGACCTTTCTACAAATGGGTTCACATACGCATGAATGCAGATTGAGATAAAGAACATGTCTTTTGTTTGGATACATGATTCAATCCTTCAGAAGTGGATTACTTTATAGCTCAGATCATTGCAAAAGGAGCACTAGATATAACATCACACTCACATCTGCAAAATGTAAAGTGGAGAAGCAAAAGAGAGAAGTAGTTGGCCAGAGGACATAGCCTTGAAAGACAGGTGATGGGCCAAATTTGATGGTTCGAAATGCCACTTCCAATAGTTCATAAGTAACTAGTGATAATGTTTTGTAGAGCAAATTGGGAGAATAAAAAAGTCTGATAAGGGCTCTAAATTAAAAATGAAATTTAAGCAATTATAGATAGTTGGTCATTATGGATTCAACTGTGTGCCCCCAAAAGACAGGCTCAGATTCTAATCCCTGGCCTTGTGAATATGATCCTATATGGAAATAATATCTTTGAAGATATTATTAGGTAAAGTGAAGCCAAACTCTATTAGGATGCACATGAATCCAATATGACTTGTGTGATTATAAGGAAAAGAAATTTGGACACAGACATAGAGGGCAGCCATGTGATGGGCGCTGAGATTGATTTCTGCCAGGGATTGCTGGTAAATTGCTGACAGGACCTGCAGACTTCAGAGAAAGCAAGGACCTGCTGACACCTTGATTCAGGCTTTCAGCCTCTGGAACTATGAGACAGCAACTTGCTGTTGTTCTAAGTCACTCAGTTTGTAGTACTTTGTTATGGCAGCTCTAGAAAAAAAAGACATCGGTACATTTAAAATGAATAGTAATGAGCATATCATGCAGAGAGATGTATATAATACCTAATTTTATAGGACAGATACACCAAACAAAGTTTACAAAGTCCACAGGACAGGATCAAAAAAATGTGGGCAATGTAAAGAAAAGGTAAAGCTGGACCAAATAAAAACTGCAAAACTTATCTTAATCTAAGTCTCATGGGTTCCTCAGAGGAATGATAAATTGCTATAGGAATTAAATACTATTGCTATAGGAATAGTATTTATAATTACTATGTATACTTTCGCATGACTTAATTATATAAAAAGTTAGACACAATGATCACTTCTTGAAGTTCAGATATTTTCAACTAGCCCTTGTGCTCAGTTTCATATATTTTAGAGATACTGATTTGATCAGATATTTTGACTAGATGGACTGCACATGCATTACTGGCATCAAGAGACTCGTATTCCAAGTGGGCAAAACTAAATCAGTAGTGCAGTGATGCTGTGATGAGACATTTTGAATTGGATATGTTCAATATTATGCATACATAATTTGCATTTGTTTTTAGAGCCAGAGCTACTCTAAAAGTAAGAAAGATAGGGTGAGGGTCAAAATTCTCAGGTTTAGGGCCCTCCCTCAGGTAGAATTTATTGCTTAAATCCTTCTCTTATGAGAAAGCTAGAGATTACCAGATTGGTCAGAATTGGTACCTACTGAGGTAGACATGAGTAGTGAATTCACACCAGAGCCACTGAAAGTTGCTAGGTTCCGAAATATGGGCAAAGCCAGAATCTAGGAGAAAATGCTTTAAACAAGTACTAATGATGTTAAATGAAAATTATATTTGTAGGAGCTAGATGTGAGTTCTGAAAGTTACAGAATCCAGAGATTGAAGTGAGATAGAGGGTAGCTACAGAAAATTAGACTGGGAATGAAGACAGGGTTTTTTTAATCTTAATATATTTTTTTTAATTAGAAAATTTGTAGACTTACAAAAATCTTGCAGAAAATACAGAGTACACCCCTACACACACACACACACACACACACACACACACAAATATATGATATTCCCTATTAATAATACTTTGCATTAGTGTGGTTACTTTGTCACAATTCATGAAATGATATTACTATAATTATACTATTACCAATAGTTCACTGTTTACATTAAGATTCAATGTTTATTTTGCATAGTACATGTTCTTCTTTTTAAATTTTATTTTCATCTCACATACACTCTAAAACTTCTCATTAAATGACGTTCAAATGTATAATTCTGTGATGTTAATTATATTTACAACATTGTGCTACCATTACCACTCTCCATTACCAAAACTCTTCATCACCCCAAACAGAAACTCTATATCAATTAAGCATTAACTCTTTATTCACAAGCCCCTGATAACCCATATTCCAGTTTCTGACCCTATGAATTTGCTTATTCCAATTATTTATATCAGTTGAGATATATTTGTCCTTTTGTGTCTGACATTTCACTCAAAATGCTATATTCGATATTCATTCATGTTGTCTCAGGTATGAGAACTTCATTCCTTCTTAAAGCTGAATAATATTCAATTGTATGTATATATCACATTTTGTTTATCCAATCATCATTTGAGGAAAACTTGGGTTGCTTCCGTCTCTTGACAGTCGTGAATAATGCTGCTATGCATTATTTTCCTACATCAGTGGGAAAAGATCTGTTGGAGTCCCTTCTTTCAATTCTTTTGAGGATATACCTGAAGTGGATTGGTGGGTCATATGGTAATTCTACACTTTACTTTCTGAGGAACTGCCAAACTATCTTGCACAGTGGCTGCACCATTTTACATTCCTACCAGTAATGAATGAGTTTTCCTTTTTCTCCATTATTTTGCTACACCTATTTTCCTCTATTATTTTTTTCCTTTATTGTTTCAATAGTTACCATTCTAGTAAGATGGTATATCATTGTGGCTCTGATTTGCTTTTCCTTAATAGTTAATGATGCTGAGCATCTTTTCATTTTGGCCATTTGTATATCCTCTTTGGAAAAATGTCTCTTCAACTTTTCTGCCCTTTTTAATAGGGTTGTTTGCCTTTTTATTGTTGAGTTATAAGATTTATTTATATATTCTGGATATTGAACCCAAATATTTTCTCAAATTGAGTGGGTTATCTTTTTACTTTCATGATAAAGCCTTTTGATGCATACAAATTTTTAGTTTTGATGAGGTTCAATTTATTATTTCACTTGTTGCTTTGGATGTGAAATCTAAAAAGGCATTCCCTATGTCCTGGTTTGAACAGAAGTATGCCCCCTAAGAAAAGCCATGTTTTGATATAAAACCCATTCATTAAAGGTAGAATAATCTGTATTCAATACTGTATGTTTGAAACTGTAATGAGAGCATCTCCCTGGATGATGTGATTTAGTCAAGAGTGGTTGTTAAATTGGATTAAGGAATGACATGTCTCCACCCATCTGAGTGGGTCTTGATTAGTTTCTGAAGTCCTATAAAAGAGGAAATGTTTTGGAGTATGAGAGACTCAGAGAGAGCAAAATGACATAGCCACGAGAAGCAGAGTCCACCAGCCAGCGACCTTTGGAGATGAAAAAGGAAAACGCCTCCTGTGGAGCTTCGTGAAACCAGAAGCCAGGAGAGAAAGTTAGCAGATGATGCCATATTCGCCATGTGCCCTTCCAGCTGAGAGAGAAGCCCTGACTGTGTTCGCCATGTGCCTTCTCACTTGAGAGAGAAACCCTGAACTTCATCGGCTTTCTTGAACCAAGGTATCTTTCCCTGGATGCCTTTGATTGGTCACTTCTACAGACTTGTTTTAATTGGGACATTTTCTCGGCCTTAGAACTGTAAACTAGCAACTCATTAAATTCCCCTTGTTAAAAGCCATTCTGTTTCTGGTATATTGCATTCCGGCAGCTAGCAAACTAGAACACCCTAACACAAGATCCTGAAGATACTTCCCTACATTTTCTTCTAGGAGTTTTATAGTCCTGGTTCTTATATTTAGCTCTTTGATCCATTTTGATGGATCCATTATCCTTCATTCTTTTACATAGGAATATCTAGTTCTACTGGCACCGTTTGTCAGACTATATGTTCCTATTTAATTGGGCTTAGTGGTCTTGTCAGTATCAACTGGCTATACATGTGAGTGTCTGTTTTTGAATGCTCTGATTCTTTTGCTCCATTTATCTATCCTTGTGGCAATGCCATGCTGTTTTGATCACGGCAGCATTATGATGTGCTTTAAAGTCAGAAGGAATGAGTTTTCCAATTTCATTCTTCTTTTTCCAAGGGACCATTTATCCTTCCAAATAAATTTGATAATTGATTATTCCATTCTGAAAAGTAGGTTGCTGGAATTTTTGACTTGGATTGTGTTGACTCTGTAAGCCAGTTTGGGTAGAATTGACATCTTAATGATATTTAGCCTTCCAATCTCTGAACACAGACTATTTTTCCATTCATTTAGGTCTTCTTTGATTACTTTTAACAATTTTTATAGTTTTCAGTATATATGTCCTTGGTGAAATTTATTTCTAAGTATGTGATTCTTTTAGTTATTATTGTAAATGGGACTTTTTCTTGATTTCCTCCTCATATTGCTCTTTACTAGTGTATAGAAACACTGTTGATTTTTGCACATTGATTTTGTACCTGTCACTTTCATGAGCTTGTTTATTAACTCTAGTGACTTTGGTGTAAAGTTTTTGGGTCTTTTTATATATAGGATCATGTCATCTGCAAATAGTGAAAGTTTTACTTCTTTCTTTCCAATTTTGTTGCTATTAATTTCTTTTTTGACTAAATTCTCTAGCTAGAACTTCTAGCACAGTGTTAAATAACAGTAGTGAGAGTGGCCATCCTTAGGGAAAGCTTTGGGTATTTCTCCATTGAATATGGTATTAGCCATTATATGGCTTTTCATATAAGATTCCCACTTAGCTTCGATAGCATACACCTTTTCTGCTCTCAAATCTCTCTGTTTCCCCTCTTTATAGTACTTTTGTTCCATATTTTCTCTTTATATTTTGCTTTTCCATCATCAGAAAATATGACTTTTTCCTGTTTAGTTGTATTCTGACTGTAATAGGAATTAAAGAGTAGAGTTATATATTGAGCATACAGTACTGTTGGATTTTGCATTTACATTTTTAGTTAACTTTACTGAAGATCTTACATCTTACTTACATATTGACCATAGAGTATTGTTGAGTTTTGCATTAACTTTTTAGTTACTTTTACTAATGGTCTTCACTTCTTCACACTACTTAAAACTGTTCTCTCCTGTCTTTTCCTTTCAATCTATAGAACTCTCTTTAGTAATTCTTGTAAGGCAGATCTTTGGTTGATGAACTTTTTCAATTTCTCTTTATCTGTGAATATTAAACTCTTCTTCATTTTTGAGGGACTATTTTTCCAGATAAAGAATTTTTAGCTGGCAGTTATTCTCTTGCAGTAGCTTTACTATATCATAGCACTGCCTTCTTACTTCCGTGATTTCTGATGAGAAATCAGTACTTCGTCTTATTGAGCATCCCTTGTATGTGACAAATCACTTTTTTTTTGCTGCTTCCAGAATTCTTTCTTTATCTTTGGCATTTGATATTCTGACTAGTATGTTTCTTGGAATAGGTCTATTAGGGTTAATTCTGTTTGGAGTACATTGCATTTCTTGGACATGTATATTTGTGCCTTTCATAAGAGTTGGCAAATTTTCAGCCATTATTTCCTCATATCCTTTCTGCCCCTTTCCCCTTCTCATTTCCTTTTAAGACACCCATGATGGGTATGTATATATATATGTTTTATGCTGTTGCTCAAATCCCTGAGACACTGTTTATTTTTTTCTATTCTTTTCTCTATTATTCTGAATATATGATTTTGATCGCCCTATATTCTAGTTCACCATTTTTTCTGTTTAAATCTCCTGTTGTATTCCTCTAGGGATTTTAAATCTCCATTATTGTGTTTTTTATCTCCATAATCTATGTTATCTATTTTCTAAACTTTTCAATTCCTCTTTACACAAGGATATTGTCTTAATATCTTTTAGCTCTATATGTACCATTAGTTTATTTCTATCCATATTTTCCTCTGTCCCTTTGATTTGATTTAGGAGATTTGTTTAAATCTCTTTGATTACTTGTCCCCAGTTCTGAGTCTCATTTGAAGTTTTAATTTGTTCCCTTGACTGAGCTGTGTTTTCCTTTTTCTCAGTATGACTTGTAATTTTTTGTGGATGTCTGGTCCTCTCATTATTTTGTTGTATTAACTCTGAAGGTCAGTTTCTCTCTCTTGCCTAAATTTTATTGTTAATTGGCTTTGTGTTAAGGCTCATCTTTAATGCTTTGTCCAACTTATTCTGAACCTTTAGGATAACCTGTTTTTAACTATTCAGATTTTTACAGCTTTTCTGTACATGATACAGATACATGGAGACATATGTATCCATATTGCCCTGTATACGACATAATTTTTATGACTGCCCTTTATGTGTGCAAAATTTTACCTCCAGGAGGAAGCTTCCTTCCTTTCCTTTATTTCTTCTCCCTTTCACTTACACCTTTCAGTTCTGGGATCCATCCTGTCTTACAGCCTTTAAGTCCTCCCCCCCCCCACTTTGTTGTCCTGTGAGGCCTTTCTGCCTCTGTTTTCTTCCTCACTAAGGTGTCCCACCCTGGGGAGCCAGAAGGGTTCAATCTGGAAAAGTCCATTTTGCTTTCATGTGGTCCAGCAAACAGAGACTTGATTTATTGTGTGCACCAAAGGTCCATTTTGCATCTACATGGTTTGGCAAGAAGAGACTGGATTTATTGTGTGCACCTTTTGCCAACAGTTCAGTTGCAGTCTTTTTCCCCCCTCTGGGTGCACTTTTGTATGTGGCGCTCCTCTGCTATTTGTGTTCCATCCTGGGTCTCTATGGACTTGGGCCTGGATAGCCATAGGACACTAACTTCCTTCTGTGAGTGGCTCTATGATTTGCATCTGAAGCAGGAGGGACCCAGGCCATGCTGCCTCTGTGCGACTCCTAAACTGTGTGGGACTGAGTGAGGGGGAGGGGTCCAGAATGGCATTTCTGGAATGAAAATTTCATCCTGATTTCAGTGTTATACTTTTTCTTTTCTGCAGCATTTGTAGAACACTTTTCCAATCTGTATTATACTCCAGAGTTCTAAGCAAGTGGGATTTGTCCTTTTGTTAGTTGATTCTGAGGGGAAACTTTTCTAGGCATGCCTTATGTCTCCATGTTGATGATGTCATTTCCCTGGTCTGTATAATCCTTTTAATGTGCTGTTGGATTCAGTTTTCTAGTTTTTCTTGAGGGTTTTTGTATCTGCATGCATAATTGATATTGGTCTGTAATTTTCTTTCCTTGTGGTATTTATATATTGGTATTAGAGTGATGCTGGTCTCATAGAAACATCAGTTAAGAAGTGTTCCTCCCTCTTTAAGTTATTGTTAGAATTTGAGTGGGGTTGGGTCTTTTTTTTTTTTCTTGCAATATTTGTGTAAAATTCCTCTGAGAATCCATCTGGTCTTGGGCTTTTCTTTGTTTCAAGGTTGTTGTTTTTTTTAATTATAAATTCACTTTCTTTGGTTGTTATTGGCATGTTGAGATTTTCTAATAATTCTTGAATCTGTATAGATTGTGTGTCCTAGGAACTTGTCCATTTCTTATAGCTTATCTTATTTTTTGGTGTATAATTTTGATGCTATCCTCCTATAATCCTTTTTATTTCTATGATATTGTTGATAATGGTTCTCCATTTCTTTTCTGATTTTAGTGTTTTTTTGTCCTCAATCTCTTTTTTGTCAGTCTAGCTAAAGTTTTATCAATTTTATTGATCTTTTCAAAGAATGAACTTTTGGTTTCCTTGATTCTCTCTATTGTTTTTTGTTTGTTTTGTTTTGTTTCTTACTCTATCATTTACCTCTTCTCTAGTCTACATCATTACCTTTTGCTCGCTTTAGGTTTAGTTTGCTCTTCTTTTTCTAGATCCTCCAGTTGTGAGGCAGTTTTTGAATTTGATATCTTTCTCCTTTCTATTTTTTTAAATTAATTAATTAATTAATTAATTTTGACATGGGCAGGCTCCAGGAATTGAACCTAGGTCTCTGGCATGGCAGGCTGGAACTCTACCACTGAACCACTGTTGCCCCTTTCTCCTTTTTAATGTAAGCACTTAGAGCTAAATTTTCCTTTCATTGCTACCTTTGCTATATGCCATAAGTTTTGATATGTTGTGTTTTTGTTTTCATTGGCATCAAGATGTTTTCTAATTCTTGAGATTCCTTATTTCAACCACTGGTTATCTAAGAGAGCATGTTTAATTTCTACATATTTGTGAATGCTCCAGTTCTCTCTGTGTTGTTGATTTCTAGTTTAATTCTATTGTGGTTAGAGAAATATACATATGATTTCAGTTATTTTTCATTTTATTGACACTTGTTTTGTGGCCTAAAATCTTGGAGAATTATCCATGTGCACTAGAGAAGAATAAGTATTCTGCTGTTGTTGGGTCAATTATCCTATTTATATATGTCTTTTAGGTCTAGTTGATTTATAATATTGTTCAAGTCTTCTATTTCATTTTTTTCTTATGTCTTCTATCCATTATCGAAAATACTGTATTGCAGTCTCCTACTATTAATATAGAACCACCTTTTTCTCCCTTCAAATCTGTCAGCATTTATTTAATATATTTTTGGCCTGTGCTATTAGATGCATATATATTAATGATTCTTGTGTCTCCTTGTTGAATTGACCCCATTTATTTGTATGTTATATTTTTTCCATATTTTCACTTTTTAACTAACTATGTCTGAATTTAAGGTGACTCTATTAGAAATAGTATATATTTGGATTATGCTTTTTTGTTCATTCTGCCAACCCTTGCCTTTTGACTGGAGAATGTTATCCATTTATGATTAAATTCACTACTGACAGGGGGTGCAAGGGTAGTTCAGAGGTAGAATTCTTGCCTGCCATGTGGGAGATCCGGGTTTGAGTATTGGTCCATGTACTTCTCCCCAAAAACAAACAAAAATTCAACAAATGGTGCTGCAATAACAGATACTCACATGGAAAAATAATGAAATGTGACCCCATCATACAGCATACAAAAAAAAAGTCACTACTGATAATGCTGGACTTAGTTGTGCTATTTTATTTGGTCTTTTTAAGTCTAATACTCTGGTGGTTTGTAGCTGCATGTACCCCAGTAAAACATCTTCTTAAACTTAATCTATTCCTGTGTGTAAACCCATTGTAAGTAGGACCTTTTGATAAGGTTACTGGGTGTGGCCCAGGATGGGTCTTACTATTATTACTAGCATCCTTTATAAGCAGAATTAAATTGAGAGAGAAAAACAGAAAGCCATCAGAAGTAAGAAGTAGAAATTCAGAAAACCCAGAAGAGAAATGAGAGGTCAAAAGAGGTTGCTATAAACATTGCCGTGTGACAGTGGGACCAATGGCTGAGACTTGCAGCAGCCAGACCCAGAAAGTCACAGTCAGTGCAGTCTTTGATGGTGACTTGAGCTGGATTTTCTCTTAGACTCAAAAACCGTGAGTTAATAGATTCCCAGTGTCCAAACCAGCCCATTGCATGGTATTTACTTGAGCAGCCAAGGAAATTAAATACCTTTCATTGCCCCTCAATTCTTCCATTAATTTCTACTTTTAGACTTGAGTTTTGGTATTGTACCATTTTGAGTCCCTTCTCATTTCTGTCTGTAGATGTGTTTTCATTATTTTCCTTTTGATTATCATGAGCCTTAAATTCTACATCCTAACTCTGTAACAATCATTTTGATTTGAGATGAATTTAATTTTAATAATATACTCATATACCATTCCTATGGAACACCATTCCCACCCCTCCCAGCTTTTTGTTGTACTTGTTACAAATTATATCTTTACACATTGTGTATCCAAAACTATAGATTTATCATTACTTTTTTATGCATATCTTTTTAGAATCTGTAGGACATAAAAAGGGGCATTATATGCTGTGCCAATTTGAATCTCTTGTGTACCCCAGAAAAGCCAAGTTCTTTAATCTTCATTCAGTATTGCTGGGTGGGAGTTTTTTTATTGTTTCCATGGAGAAATGATCCACCGACTTGTGGGTGGTAACTTTTGATTAGTTGAGTTCCATGGAGATGTGTCTCCCCCCAATTCAAGGTGGGGTTGCTTACTGGATCCCTTTAGGAGGGAACCATTTTGGAGAAGTGACAGAACCAATAGAGCCACCAAAACCAACAGAGCCAACAGAACGGACAGAGTCCTGGGGAAGCGGTTGAAGATTGCTGGAGAGGAAGCTAGCAGATGTCACTATGTGCCTTCCCGGTTGAGAGAGAAACCCTGAATATCATCAGCCTTCTTCAGCCAAGGTATCTTTCCCCAAGGCCTTAATTTGGACATTTTCACAGCCTTAGAACTGCAAACTTGCAACTTAACAAATTACCCTTTTCAAAAGCCATTCCAGTTCTGGTATATTGCATTCTGGCAGCTTGCAAACTAGAATATATGCTAAAATTTTAATATACTGGGACTGCTATTTGCAACTATCTATATAGTTATCTTTACTTAAATTCTATATTTCTTTATGGTGCTTAAACCCATTGTCTAGAGTACTTTCCTTTCAGCCTACCAAACTCCTTTTAGCTTTGTAGATATGTAAGCAAGGAAACATTACGTCCCAGCTTTCTCATCTATAAGTTGGTAATAATAATAATAGTACCTATTTTGTAGAGTTATTATAAGAATAAAGAGGATTAATGTGTGAAAATGACATAAGACTATATTTGTCAGTATAGTCTAGTAAATGCTATTGTATATAATAAGCACTATGTCAGTGTTAGCTGCTATTATATTACATTATTATTATTATTATTTTATAGTCTTTTCTTCTGCATGAACTGACTAGGGTTTACCCTTCCCCCGCAGTAATCTATTTTGGGCCTTGTTCTCTGTTTACAAAAGCTTGGGCAGAAATGCACATGTATATCCCAGGAACAAACGGTAATTTTCAAGCATAAGAAAATTTAAGCCGATAGTTAGAAAAAGAAAAATAAATATATACTTTAAAATTCTCCAGAAGCATAATCCTGTTAATATATCCAAATTACTTTAATAAGCTGTACATTTATACCTGAGGCTACAGCACCAGCATTTGAGTTACTGCACAGGCTTATACGTTTTATTTGCAAACCATAAGAAAGTATTTGTTTTCCACCTTCATGAATAAGAGAGCCCACCAAATTAATACTCTGAAGAAAAAAGAAAGGTTCTGGCCAAAGATAAATTCTATTCTTCCTCCTAGAAGGCTGTGAAACTGCTTTGCAACCAGTCACCTCAACATCATTATCCTCATCCCCAGGACTTATTAGTTCTTCCAGCTTCAACAGAACTTTAAAGTCTAGTCCTCTCTAGCACTTAGTAGAGCAATTTCCCTTTCCTATTACCATCTATGAATGTTCCTTCCTTGCAGCAGGAAAGACCGTCAACTTTTTAACATCCTTATTTACACATAAGAGAATTGTGGCATGGATGGCTAAAGTGAGTTTTCCAAGGTTTTAAGATTAGTAAGTGATGGCACTATTATCTGAAGTTTTCTGATGCCAAACCTGTAAACCTTGTTTACCTGGCTCTCCTTAGTAAAGACTTTTTAATATCCCAGTTCTTTAGATGAGAAACTGAGGCTCAGAGAGATACAGTAACTTGCCCAATGTCACGTGGTTGGTAAGCCTTCCTATGAAGTTTGTGTATTCACGAACACACTTTTCTTTAAAAGTCCTGAATGCATTTGCAAGTTAGCTTAGTTAGGAGAAAATTATTTTATCTTGGAGTAGGTTTATTCTTCCCTGCCAGTATATAGATAAAAACCTATGGTTTTGACTTCATGCGTGAGCACTCTAATCAAATGACGTAATCAGTGTGATTTGTGTTGATCTTGACTTGTATGAAGAGGCTCCTCTTTAGTAGGGTGACCATAAAATTGATCATCTAAACTGGGATGATTTTTGACAATAAAACTGATCCTATCAATAGAGATACTGAGACAACAGGAGTAAACCGAGACAGTCCTGAGCAAACAAGAATTCATGATTACCCTACAGGTAGCCTATAGGCATGACTATTGGCTTGTCTTAATGACATTCCTTCATGTAAAGAAAATGCCTGGTAATTTCCAGTACAAAAATGAAAGGGCTCTCACATTGTGGAGGCAGACACCCCCTGGCAAGTTTCAGCAATTGAGCTTTGTTTATAAAAAGAGCAGGCTTCATATATTAATCATAAGTACTTCCATTCATCACTAATCCTCTGAAGAATAGAAGGCTCCTAAATGTGTTTTAGTAATAAATATTTCCATGTCACTTCAATCCCCTCACTTCCCCATTTTTCTGGTCAGCAGAATCATAATGCTCTCCTTGTGGAGCTGTGAATAGATTCCTCTTAACCTATCTCCAGCTATGTGCTTGCTCATTTCTCCCAGCCAGGTGGCCTGTGGAGTGGAGCAATGATTTCAAACATTATCTCCAAACAGAATGGCAGTGGGGAGCTGAAGGACTCTACCAAGGAAAGCATATTTGAAGGATGTTTAAAAATATGTATAATAGCCCATCTTGATTTTGATGCTAATCTTATATTAAATCCTACAGTGTTTCTTAAAAATAATGGCATGGAAACAACTTCAAGGAATTTTACTCTCCCTAGGCTCCTCTCTTCCTTGTTAATGTTTTTATTAATACTGCACATTTAGGGCTTATTAAACTGTTTTAAAATATTAAGCTGAAAAGACTGGTTTGTCAATTAACTGAAAACGTGGACAGCAGGCAACTTTTATTCCAACACTTATATCACTGTTTCTTTTATGCAAGTTTAATTGTACGGAAAATAGGAGAAGCAGCATGACTTTTCCTTTATACTCATCTAACCTCTTTCAGTGCCCATGTCTCCCATTTTATACCTTCTAGGGCTCTTTACTACCACTGATTACTTGAGGGTCTTGCTCTCTTAGGACTGTCCAGTGATCATTTTGTTAGTTTTAGCTAATTGAAGCTCAAGGTACTCCTCCTCTCTAGGCATGCACATTTTAATTGGAGCCCCTCCCCTCTGAATTTTTGAAGGACCAGAGAAGTGAATCTATAATGGTGGAATTTCAGGCATTATAACAGACAGTGCTAATAACCTCTGGAAAGCTCTTCTAGAAGCTATCGTATTATACCTTGGCGGTGATTACTTACTTATTAAACAGATTTGTGTAACTTGTGAGCACTGATTATTTGCGACTGAGAGGAGAAATTGCAGAGGGGACTGTAATAGCTTTCCACTGCGTCACAAATATGCATCCTCACAAATATACATCAGAAACAGATACGAGACACAAACCATAGACAAGTCACTATACTGTGAGTTATTGAAAGGCAGAGGCTATATTTTAGATTTGCCTTTTATCTGACTTTATATCCTGCTCAAGGGCAAACACATCTAATTTATTCAGATGGTTATTTGGTTTTAGTTTGCTTTTTGTGGAGGAAAGAAAGAAAAGGAAGGCAGGCAGAAAAGTGGCAGGGCTGGGATTTGAACCAAATCCTGTGATTTTCATCATGATAGCTCCTTATAAGTTGCCCATAGTGGGTTGATTGCTGCTGCTTGTGCCCCTCCTTTTTCTATGACAAATATTTACGAAAGAATTCAGGATAGTCCTGGTAACTGAACAGAGATTATCTACTAAAAATCAGTGTGTTCTTTTCACTTGGAACATTTCAGATAGACAGCCTAAGGGGTGCTTACTTGAATATTAGTTTGAATCTTGAGATCTTGTTATTTTGAGCATTCCTTGTCCTCTGAGGGAAGTCTAAAACTTATAAAGAAGTAGGAGAATAAGTTTCTGACACACAAGGTTTTTGGAGTGATTTGAAATAGTATGTGCCTCAAAGAAATACGTTCTTAAATCTAAGCCATTCCTGTGAGTATAAACTCAAGGTAAGTAGGACCTTTTGATGAGGTTACTTCATTTAAGTTATAGCCCAGCCCAAACAGGCTGGATCTTAATCCTATTACTGGAATCCTTTATAAGCGGAATAAAGTTCAAACAGAGAGAGAAAAAAAGCCATGGAAGGAAGAAAAGTGAAAATCAGTGGAACCCAAAAGAGAAGGGAGAGGCCAGGAGAGGCTGCCATGTGCACTGCCATGTGACAGAAGAGCCAAGCACCAAGGATCACCAGCAGCCAGCTCTAGAATGATAGAACGACACAGTCTTAGGGGGAGAAAGCAGCATCACCTTGGATGATGCCTTGATTTGGAGTTGTTGGGTTTTTTTTTGCCTAAAACCACAAGCAAATAAATTTCCTTTGTTTAAACTTAACCAATTGCATTGGTATTTGCTTGAGCATCCTAGAAAACTAAAACAGCTTTCCATCTCATTAAGAAAAAAAGGTACTTGGTTCTTAACTATTGATTGAGTGAATGAATGAATGAATGCATCACAGCAAG
Organism: Myrmecophaga tridactyla; assembly: GCA_004026745.1. NCBI lineage: Eukaryota > Metazoa > Chordata > Mammalia > Pilosa > Myrmecophagidae > Myrmecophaga > Myrmecophaga tridactyla. The sequence continues at coordinate 37,387 of PVIY010005045.1, forward strand.
TGTCTCAAAGAGCATGGAAATCATTTGCTCTGTTCACTCTACTTTTTCTACCTGCAAGCATGTTATAGGATTGCCCTTCTCTACCACCTTGAGGTAAGGTATGACCTTGTGACTTATTTTGGCCAATGAAGTATGAGCTAAAGTGATGTGTCATTTTTGCATAGACATTTTTAAGAGGGGACCCACCATGTTTTCTCCCCATCACTGCACTGTCACAGAAATGGTGAGATGTCAGTTGTGAATATCTGACAGTTTATGTTCCTAAGTGAGGTTTGATATGAAACAGTCAAAATAAAATTTAAATGTACTATGAGCAAGAAACTGCCTTTGACAATTTATGCCACTGAAATTTGGAAGATATTTGCTACTGTAACATAACCCTAGTCTAGTCAACAGCCACATATAGACTTATCAAAAGCCAGACTTGGCACTACCTTTATAGGACCACCAATGAATCTGTAGCAGCATCCAAGAGGAACACTCAGTCTTTGCTTAGGATGCCCTAGCAATTTAATTCTAATTTCCTTCAAGTGTCACCTATATTAAATCATGTGTTTATATTAGTAGGAATTCATATGTATTAATTTTATTCTCTGGGGTATAATCCAATAAAATTGCAACAATTTGTTGCTCAAATTGTTCCAACTTTGGCCACTGATAATTCTTTCAGTTGGTTCTATGTCCCTTTATCTGACATATCATTCCCATCATTGTGCTTTAAATTTTTGATACTTATTTTATGGCACTGCAATATGCTTCAGGCTCATTTGTGTAATTTTTGTCACAGTCCTTGAATCAGACAATCCTCCAAGGAGCCTTGGTTCCTTTTTATTGCACAAAGTTACTAGAAACCAAGATCTGGGTGCTAGATGTACTTATTGTTACTGGTACCTCATTGATTCTAAATCCTCTCAGTTGACAAATCAAGGAAATAAATGTTGGTATATTCATACTTTGTATTATGTATAAACCTTTCTATTTGTAACCATCTGTATCTATATTAACATGAGTTCATACTGACATCTCTAACTTTAATCCATTTTTACATGGAACACTATACTTGTCCCCTTGCTTATCTGTAACCTACCTACTCCAACAGTGAAAAACCTAGCTCCTTACCTGATTGATATTTCAGTCCCATTTTATAGATATGTACAGTGAAATTCAGAGAAATGTTATAGCTCAACTATAGATGAGATATATATAGATAGAGATGTAGATTCCAATGCCTGAGCAAAAATGCAACCATACTTTTGATTCAAAATTCAGTGCTCTGAAACTCTTTATTCTATAGCATGTGCTACAGGATTAGTGGGTAGTGTTTGTGTAAAATTGGGGGTGGCTTTGCTATCACCTATGAGTATTTAAAGTGAAAAATTTTAAATCTTGTAAAAGATTTTACATATAAAAGACTTCTGTAAATATTTACAATGGGTATATTCAATGATATAAAAATATGTATAAGGGATTACTAGGTTTGAAGCACTCTTCTAGATATTTGGGATCTATTTGAACAAAACATACAGAATCCATGCCCTTGTGGTCAGTGAGTTCCAAGCCGCTATGTTCTAGAGAGCAAACAAACCAGGATGATGCAGTAGATGCATTTTTGGGCTTGCTGGAAACCAATGCTGCCTAGTTAGGAGTTTGCTGTTTCTTCTTTATTTGCCAGATAGTAATAATATTCATGAGATCAGAGCCTTGCTTAATTTTGCATGCAGTGGGAATTTAATACCACATGTTTTTTTTTGTTTTGTTTTCTTTTGGTTTTGAGAGCTGACATATGTTTTTTACACCTTTCTATCTATATGATAAGCAGTCATTTTACTTTTATTTTCCCTAGAAGATTGTCGAAGCTCTTTTGTTTCACTCTATCTGGGTAGAGCTAAGTTTTCCTGTGATTGTAATCTCCTTCTCATTCTATTGGCATCTTTGTGTAAATTACAGAGGTTCCTTAAATTGTAATATGCACAGCCATCTGTCTGGTAGGGCTTACAAATAAGAGGCAGGGAGTTGAACTTTTAGAAATCTCTTCAAGCTCCGGTCTAATATTCAAAAAAGTTGATGTTTTGGCACAATATGTTTTTGGAAGTAGTGAATCCCTGTTCTTGAAGTTTATCAAAGCCAGTCTAGGGATTTAAACATTAGCTCTGATGTAATGAGACTTGAAGATGAAAGAATGTTCAATTAATCTATAATTGTTCAGTTAGTGTGTGCGCATACTCGAGTCGAACACCCTCACCTTCCTGGCCTGTTTTCATATTTCCATAACCAGATTGTCTAGCAATCTCCTCACTCGTCTGGTCTCTTTGCACTGCCCAATCCATTCTTGCATTCCATTAGTCTCCCAAAAACATGACCTTCTTCATGTCACACTCCCATCTTGAAGTGCTTGTTTCTCATTTCCAATATTTTGATCTTGCTTCATCAGAGCAGGAGTTTTACTTCTTTCCTCATAACTTTTCCACTGATTCTTTGATTCTGCTTAAATAGGCTTTTCACAATCCTCAAACTTTCCATGCTCAAATCTTCTTCTGTTTGTTGTTGTTGTTTGTTTGGTTTTATGTTTGTTTTCTTTAGAGAAGTTGTGGGTTTACAGAACGATCATTCACAAAGCATAGGATTCTCATATACCACCCTATTATTAACACTTTGTGTTGATATGGTACATTTGTTACAACTGATGATAGCATATTTTATAATTACACTATTAATTATTGTTCATGGTTTAATTTAGGGTTCACTGTTTGTATAGTGCAGTTCCATGGGTTTTTAAAAAGTTTTTGTTCTATTACCATGTATACAACCTAACATTTCCTCTTTTAACCGCATTAAGATAAATGCTATTATTTTCACCTAAAATTCTTTTCTCCTTTCCAGCTACCAGCTAAATCCTACCCAGTCTAAAAGCACAACCCAAGTTTCACTTCTTCCTTGAAGAATTTCTTTCTTGCTTCAGACTCATTGATTTCTCATTCCTCAAAAAAGTCGGGGAATCTGGAACCTGTTATACTATATATATATATATATATATATATATATATATATATATATATACTTAGTGTAGCAGTGTATGTATGTGTTTATATACACATCAATATATAAATGTCAATACATTTGACACATATTCTGTGTCAACATTACTGTCATGTAGTGTTTACTCTTATTCTATATACATGAATATTCTTTTCTCAATCCAATTTTAAATGTGTTGTAAGCAAAGACTTTGCCTTCTAACTCTTGATCTTTATGTAGTTTTGTGAAGGGCTGAGTGCATAACACGCACTCAGCATAAACAATCACCAGTTGAAAATCACTTGAATTACAAATAATCTTTATGTTCCAGCAAATGTCTTCCCTTTTAGGGCCATAGCTGAGGAAGCAACTGTGGAAAAGTCAACTTGGAGTTTTAGAGGTTATCTAGGATCAGAAATTTAAGAAAAAAGAAATGATTCCAAGTCATAAAATGATACAATAAAGACACCTGGGCTGGACTACCTTTGCCATAGTCCCATACTTCTTCTTTTTTCATTTTAGTTAGTGAAAAACTATGACCTTTTCAAGGTCAGAAGGACTTAGGGGAAAAAAATCCCAGATCTACCCAAAAACAGTTCTGTGGTTTTAACGAATTTACTCTACACAAGGAATAACACTATGAACCAGAACCACAGGGTAGCAATACCTGTGCAGTGTTTTTAGGTATTATACATACTCTGTATTCTCCCTACTTTTAATGTTTATAATATCTCAAAGTGGATCCAGGGAAGTGCTAAAAAATACTGAAAAATTAATAAAGACCATTTCATCAAGCCTCTTTATTTTACAAATGAGAAGCTGAAACTAAGAGTTCAAATAATTCATTCTAGTTCATAAAATGGGTTAGTATGGTCATTCAGAAAGCAATCCAGGTCTCTCGAGCCCAGGATCAGTGCTGTTCCTGCCCTACTGCTCATTTGCTGTTTTTTCCACTCTACCTTTGTATACTGTTGGTGATCAACATCTTCCATAATTTGTTAGTCCTTACAAGAAGAATGCTCATCATTACTGCTTTTATTTTGCTATTGATTTTGGCTTTGATGTTGTTGCAGGGTAGTTACTATTTCTGAACTCAGAATATTATTTAAATAATAGAATAAATACTGGACTACATGAAGGACAATATAAGGGGAGGGTATTTGAGATAATACAAGGTCCATTGGTAGATCGTCTCATAGTTCCCCATCTCATAGATATTTTTTGAGACAAACCCATAACTGCAAAAAAAGAGATAGTTCCATGATTTTGTTTCCTCTGATTGGTAAAATCCAGGATTAAATTGTGCTTGGCACAAACTTAAGTTGTCAGATCTTTTACCAACAGCTATCTTTCCTGCAAATGTATATATAGAAGATTGGAAACTTTCTGGATAGAAAGGAAAGCCATTTCAAGGAGGAGCAGTATTATAAACTAAATCAGAGAGAGGAAATAGAGGGGAAAATAGAAAAGAAAGACTGTACATAGGAATGTTATCATAGAAGCCATAGAAGCCAGAACCAGAGTTACTCTGACCATTACTTTTCAGATTTTATGTAGCAATTTCTCCTCTCAAGACCTTCTCTCTGTAAGATGTTAAACAGGGGAGCTCACATCCTAATTTTATGACAGTGCCTCTTCACTCCTGCAGCACCTTTCTTAGTGACTTTCTACTGCCCTATGTATTCTTGCTATCTCTGGTTGCAAGGTACTCTTCGTGACACACTGAGATTTTTTTTCCCCCTGATCTAATATTTGGTACTTCTGGTATTTGCTAAGGCATTCATAGATGTGAATGAGAAAATATAATATAAATTTAGATGTCATCTTGATTTTATAAGGTATTATTTTAATTCTAAAAATGGGTCTTTCATAAGTCATAGCCAACCAGTGTATAAGATGGATGGTTCTTTTATTCTCCTCCAATATGAATGGCATTTGTGCACATGTATGAGTGTGTCTCAGTATCTAGCTCATCTAATAGAAAGTATATGACATCCAAGCACATTAGAGAGGCAAAAGCCATGAAAAATAACTCCTTTTTAACCAAACTAGAGTTTCAAGATTTACAACTATGTTGTTGCTGCCATTAGCATTTTCTTATATGCTCATGGTCCTCTACAAACCTTTAACCAAGGAATAAAATAAGGGCAAATTTTGATGGTAAGCAAGATAAGGAGCAGAGGAAGAAACTAATAAAACGTAATGGAAAGCATGCTTGATATGACTCATAGCATCTGGATATGAAGCTTGGATCTATCATTACTACCTGTGAGAACTTAGATAAACTATTTAACATTTCTAAGGGCACTTTTCCCCATTGGTAAAATGGAAATAATGATATATTCTTTACAAATACCTGGGGATGACTGAGTGAGATCAAGACAGGAATCTCTATGGTAGCCATATAACTTAACCAAGTTCACTTCCTAAAGTCCTGAATTATTAGGACATTGAATAAATAAACATAAAGGCATAATGTTTCAGTGGACTCCCATGTTCTCTTTCACCACATCTAAGCCCATTTTCATGTACCCTTACTCCAATTTTCTGAAATCTCATCTTTTTAACTTTTTTTTTTCACATGGACAGGCACCAGGAATCGAACCCAGGTTCCTGGCATGACGGGAGAGAACTTTGCCACTGAGCCACAGTTGCCCTCTCCTTTTCAACTTTTTAACATTGTAAATTGTAACAACTACATGGAAAAATGCATAAACATAGTGTACAGTTTAATGAATGGTGAAGCGAATAGTCGAATTCCCTCCAACTCATCCAAAAGAGAATACTACTAGAACCCAAATTCTCTTGCATAATCCCTTTCACGTTATAATCCTTCCTTTGCCCAGGTGTAACCATTGTCCTAACTTGATGGCATTCAATTACTTCTTCACTGCCCTTTAAAGTGTCATTATTTAATCAGGCATATGTATATGTGTGTATTTCTATCTTAACTATATATTACATACTATGTATATGATATAGTAATATATAGAAATGTATCTTTATATATTTTCTTGTATATTCAAGAGTGATATTAGCCTGTGTTCTGTTCTTTATTTTTCGACCTGTCCACTGTCTGTGTAGGGTTTTAGAATCAGGCTATACAAACCATCACATATAGTTGAGAAGCTCCTTCTTTTTCTATTCACTAGTTGTATTATTAATCAGGATTGACTAGGCTATGCTCCATTAACAAGAACACTTTGGCATCAAAGTGGATTAACACATACACATATACTACTTCTCTTTAACTTAGAAATCTGCTGAGGTTTGGTTTTGCTCTCTTGCCAATATTGAGAAAACTTAGTTAAATTGTAGAGATTTATTTTTCAGAAATTCAAGCTTTGATGAGCCTCTTTTTTATGAGTGTTCTTTAAAATTTTTATTAATTCCTGCTTTATTATTATTATTATAATTTTCTTCCTTGTGCTATCTTTGAGATTATTGTGCTTGTTTTTTTCCCCTAATATTGTGAAGTGGATGCTTGGTTAATGTTTAATTATTAAGTTTTCCTTTAAGTAACGATTTAGCTACATTCAACAAGTGTTGATAATAGTGTCTCATTATTGTTAACATATTTTCTAAATCCTGTTATGCTTTTTTTTTGGCCCATTGTTCATTTAGAAAGGTATTTATTAATGTCTGAACATCTGAGGATTTTTCTATTTGTATTTTTGTTGTTGATTTCCAGTCTAGTTACAATATTAACAGAAAACATGGTCCTGAATTCAGTCTGAGGATTTCACTCTTTCTTACTCTGTGCATTAACTTTCATCTGAGAGTCCAGGAACCTCTGCAAAATCAAACCCTGAATCTTATTGCTGGCTCTGTCAGTCCATAGCTATAAAAGATGAAGGATTTGTTTGTCAGTCATAAGTTCCGACCATTCCCCAGTGTCTCCATGGCATTTAGAGCTAGTTTGTTTCCAGTGAAGATTTTAAGGGTGACTTCATCTGAACCAGTTGTAGTGCAAGGGGCACTGCTGCACTCTTAACAATCCTCATTGCCTCCAGATCCATAAAGGAAGTCACGTTCCATCGTGCCCAAGGAGAGGAAGATAAAAGAGTCAAAATAAGGAGAAAATGTTTTTTTATTTGTGATGGTAAATTAATTTTATTAAGAAGAACCATGGTGTTGTGCCAATATAGTTCTCTCTCCTCTTTTATCTCTCCATTAGCATGCAGACAAGCACTTATTTTTCCCATCTCCCTCATCTCATTTTCTACTGTCCCATTCCTCTTCCATGTCATTTTCTGCTACCATTTATTGCAAAATCTTCAAAAGAGCTACCTATATGTACAGTCTTCAATTCTTCTCTTCCCCATTCTCTTTTAAACCTACCCTAGTCATGCTTACCCTCTGCTCCTACCCCCCCCCCATAAGAAATAGCACATGTCTTGGGACTACGATGTTCTCCCTATGGTTATTTTTAGTGGTCAAATCTCAGTCCTAATAAATTTTGAACTCAGTATAATTTGACTCCTGTCTCCTTAAACATTGTTTCTACTTGACTTCTAAGACTCATGTATATACTCCTGGGTTGGTCCCTACCTAACTGGTCTGTTCTTGGTCTCCTTGACTTGTCCTTCTAACCCCAGTCTCTTAATGTTGCCGTGCTCCAGGCCTGCAGCTTGACCTCTTGTTTACCCTCTCAACACTCATTTTCTTAGTGATTTCCATCCTGTCTCATGATGTAAAGTCATGTGTTCACTTAAAATTCCCAAATACGTATTTCCAGCATGGATCCATCAACTCCAAGTCTCACATGTGATCAGCTTCCAGCTTGATATCTCTACTGAGATTTCTAGTAGTCATCTCAAAGTTAATATGCCCCTCGCCCCCACCAAAAAAATTTTAAAAAAAAGCAAATTGTTGGTCCTTGCCTTCACTCCTTGACCTGAATTTAATCCTCAATTTTACAATCTCAGTTGATAGCAACTCCATCCTTTCATTTGCTCATCTAAGAACTTTAGAATCTTCTTGAATGTCTCACTTTTTCTCCCACCAGCAAATCCTATGAACTTTACTTTCAAAATGTATTCAGAATCAGACTTGTACTCCTCATCTCCACAAGTTCTATTGCACCATCCTCACTCACCATGATCCCTGCAGTAGCCTCCCAACCATCTTTCTGCTTCCACTCTTGCCCCAATCTGCCCACCTCTGTTTACTCTGAATAGCAGCCAAAGGAAACTTGATCAAATATAAGCTAAATTATGTAACCTCTAAATTATAATCCTCCTATGGCTCCTCACCTAATTCAGAGGAAAAAAATCAGTCAATGAGTTTTACCTATACTTTAAAAATTATGATTTCCCTCCCCTGGCATTCATGGTCATTCTTCCTTTTCTTAGTATTTTTCTAAAGAATTTATCTTCTCACCTGCTGCATAATTTATTTGTGTAATTTTAATCTGTCTCTTTCCTGCACCCAAAATATAAATTCCAAGAGCTTACTCACAATAACTAAAATATTAACTGTTTTACAATTTATAAGTATTTGACAAATGAACTAATGAACAAATGATAAAGCGAATTTAGATTTTCCCAATTAGATGCACTTATGAGGAACTTTGATTTGGAAAAGAAGCAAATTGGAAGAAAACTGCAATATGAGGCATCCATATTAAATACACTTCTTAGTTAGCTCGAGTTGTTCCATTATCCGGAACTGAAACCTAAGTGATATACCCATCCACGATAAAGAGCTCTTTAACTGCCTTATAGGTATAAGTATAGCACCACTTTTTCCTTCATTTACAAATAGTTTTCAAGTGACTATTGTTTTACAGCTACCCTGAACTATAAATAGTACTGATAAAATAATAATAATGGAACCATCCATTGAGAACTACCATACTTTGTTAATCATGCATGCACATGAAAACGTACACACATACACACACACACAAATATAATTTCATGTAATCCTTGCAAGATCTCTGTAGGGTAGGTATAATTATTCACAATTAAAAAAATAGGAAATTGAGACTCAAAAGATTAATTAATTTGCCCAAGTTCAAGCAACTACTTAATAGAAGATGTGAGTCATTGTTCGTCCAAAACCTGTACTCTTAATCAATAAATAATGCTGCTGCAAAAAGCTTATAGATAAAAGGAAAGAAAAAGCTGAACTAATAGCCTTTTCTGTGGGAGAGACCCGGGTTCGATTCCCAGGCCATGTACCCCCCCCCAAAAAAAGCTGAAAATGAAACTAAACTAATAATTGTTATTAATAATTAAAATATAATATTTTATACACTGTACTGGAAGTTTAAAAAAAGTTAGCTGTGTGTTTAGAGTGATTTCACAAGGATTTACAAAGGAGGATGCTGAGCTCAAAGAGACTCCTGAGGGAAGGTAGCAGTTTGCTAGAGAAAAAGAGAATGGGAGGGAAGGAGAGAATAATGCAAATGGGAAATCCTAGATGACAACACAAAATATGAACAAACTTAAGAGGTGCTCTCCTTAAGGTAGAAACTGTTTTATATGTGTACTGTGATGTTATATCTATAATTTGCCACTCCAATGATTCAAAAATATTCTATGAGATAAAGGAAATAGCAATTTCCATATTAATAACAGCTAACTAATGAGGGCATATTTAGCGAATGCCAATCACTTAACATGGATTATGTCATTTAATTCTTAAAATAATCACAGAAAGTAGAAACCTTTATAGGCTCATTTTAAAAATGAGAAAACTGAGGCACAGAGAGGTTGGAAAACTTGGCAATTATGAAGCTTGCTAAGGTAAAAAGCTATAAAAAAGATGGAACTGGCACTTGAAGTTAACAGTATCATACCAAAACTCAAGTTCTTGAAGCATATCTAAATCTATAACTATCTATCTATCTATATGTATACACACTCAGGACTTTCTCTCCTATATGGATTCTGTAGATAGTTTGATAGTACTTAGGGGGAGTCACTTATCTTTTTCTTTAACTTCATTGGCATTGAAATTAACTTTATGTTTGAGAAAAATTCTTTGCCTAAACTTGTTTGGTTAGACCTCTGGAAGTGAGGTCATGAGCAAATATCTTGCAATCAGCCAGTCACAATTTTCACTAGGTTTTTTTTTTCTTTTTAATTTACGATGAGCGATTTAGAGGGTAAACGTCAATTTAGGATGTGTTCCTCTTGCAGCCCTGGAAAGTTGCAGTATCCATTATGCACCAATTCATGTTAGCAGTGCCAGCAATGATATGTAGAATCCCAGAGCTCTACTGGAGAAGATGCAAGAGACAGCACCCACTGTTAGTTCTGGTGGTGGGCCTGCAGCAGTCGGGTCCAGCATAACATGCTATCTTGCTACCTCTGTGCTTGACTTAGTTGTGGCTCTGGTACCCTCATGGAACTTGTCTAGCTCTTTTTCTTTTATTTTTTGTTTGTATGTTTTTGTTTTTGCTTTTAACAACGTCCGAGCCTAGCTTTCTGTCATTCTCATCCATTTACTCTATTGCACTTCCTTATATTCTCACATCAAATTATAAATTTTATTTTGCTTAAATCAGTCAAACCCATTTATTCCAGAAGTGCACATTGGAAGTGTGCACTTCCTGGCAACATGGAACTGAGCTCCATGTTGATTCCATCGTACAGGCAACAATTTCCCATTCAAAATCTTTGAAAGCTATCCACACCTTACATAGATTTCCTCCAAATGAACTTTCAGCAGTAATAATTTGAATAGAATTTGTTTTATCCATAGATGTGTGTTAGATTGAATTGTGTCCCCCAATTTAGACAGGTTTTTGATCTTAATATGCATTCCTGTGGGTGAATACCCATTATAAATTGGACTTTTGAAGATGTTATTTTTAGTTAAGGTGTTGTCCAACCAAGTAAAGGTGTAGTTGGATCTAAATTTGGATTGCTAAAAACCTTGCAAAGAGAAAGAAATGAAAGCTAGCATCAGAGAAAACCACAGGAAGGAGCCTGAAACTTGAAGTCAGTGGGAATGTGGAACAGAGAGGATCACCATATGATGGGAAAGCCAGGGAATCCAAGAATTACCTGCCAGTCAGCCAGAACTACCACCAACTGCATAAAACATGATTTTGCTTACATGCCTTGTTTGGACTTCCAGCCTTTGAAACTGTGAGCCAATAATTCCCATTTTCTTCTCAGCCCTCTGTGTAGTACTGGTCCTCGCAGCCAGGCAAACTAAGACAGATGTACAGAAAGTAATTTTGCTAAAAGTGCTGCAACAGGACTGGTTTTGTTGATTTTTCTTTCTCAGCTTTCATATGCTATTACTAAGAATATAAAATAATTTTGCTTCAGTAACAGTGGAGAGTGATTTATGGCATTGAACATTAAATATTAATAGTTCACAAATTTATTCTACTTCTCAGCAAGCATCTTTATTGATCATAAGCATTACAATAAGCGTTAGGGTATAAAAAATGCATGCAGTCAGAGAAATGGTGTGCTTAGGGACACTTAAATTATTGTCGACCTTTTCAACAGTCATATAGCTTTGTATTAAATGGGAATGTGGTGATAAAATATTGTGATGAAAAGTTTAACCTAAGTAATGTTATAGGAAATATACAGAAACTGAAAAAGAAAAACAAAATTATACATTAAAAAGCTTGATTAGAAACAACTATTTAGCTAGCAAATCCTTATAATGCTCTTAAAATAATATAGAGTACTGAAATAAGGGGTCCAGCTCTTCTTTTTATAGACTGAAAGAAGCTGTACTGAGCTTTTCTTATCCATATTCTAAGAACATGCACTCATTGCATTTTTTTGAGAAATTTGTAAACATTTTTGAATTTGTGGCAGGCATGCTGACTCAGCTCTGGTTTTGTTGCAAGATCAGATAATCATGGTACTTGGTGAACAATGACTAAAACTTACTTTTTATAATTTACATAAGACTGAATAAACTCACTTTACTGGAATGTCATAATGAGCTGTAATTTTTTTTTTCTGCCTGTAAAGGTATTAGCAGGGCCGTTATTGTTCTGCTTTAACGTCAACAACCTAATCTAATTTAAAGAGTAAATTCAATGATTAATGTTCCTGTGCACAGATAGATATGTTGATTATTGAATGGGCTGTACTCTCAAGGTAAAATCAGGAATTCACTTACTTTCTTTTCTGTTTCACTGTGTTCTCTTTCAGTTCATCAGGTATTATAAGTTCGAGCCCAGTTTAAAACAACACTTTTAGCTTAGTTTTTCCTTGTTTCAAACTAATTCCTGGTCTGAGGTTCAGAGAAAAATAGGTCTGTTGATCTATTTCCTTACTATTTCTGTTCTACTTTCTCTGAGGACTTCTGTTTTTTGTCTCTTTGAGGGATAATATTGTGAAGGGGAGGAAAGGTATGGGAGGAAATAGAGAAAAGGAAGCTTACATCCTCAGTGCTTACTGATTTTGGCAGTTGAATGCCTGAGTCATTACAGGCATCAAAATAAATCTTTGGTGATATATTTGGAATCCTCCTGTAAGTACCTTCCCATGGTCTTTTTCCCTGGCAAGCTGCATGAACAACTCTACAGCTACCTTCATGTTACCAGTTAATTCCTTGCCCTCAAGCAGTTCCCACAGCTTCTTTCTACTGAGGTGACCATGCCCAGAGGCCAGCCTTCTAGGGCAGAGTCAAGTTCTGCAACAGTCCCACTTACACCACAGGAAAATTCATGCACGGGCAATGCACCTTTTCTATCTACTGCTATTGAGCTCTTCTCCAACCAGCCCCTAGCCTTTCTCCTTAACTTATCTGATGCCCAAAAGAACTTGCTGACCTGCATCAGATTCTCCAAAGAACTCTCTCATGCTGAGTCAGATGGAAAGCATAGAGCCAAGGAAATGCAAATCAAAACCACAATGAGATACCACTTTATACCCACTAGGATGGCTATTATTAAAAGATGGAGACTAGCAAGTTTTGAGAAGAATGTGGAGAAATAGGAACATTTGTTCATTGCTAGAAGGGATGCAAAATGATTCAGCCTACATGGAAACACATTGGTGTTTCCTTGGGAAATTAAATGTAGAATTACCAATGACACAGCAATCCTACTTCTAGGGATAAAATCAAAACAATTGAAAATAGGCACTCAGAAGCCATGAAAATTCTCTTTTCTTCCTCAAAGATCTTCAACCCAGTTGAATCAAACCCAACTGATTGGATTATCTTGTTTGCAGGAGAAGGGCCCATAGTAAAAATATTTATTATCTGGTTACATAGATTTAATCAGCCACAGCTGCAATCAGCTGACTGATGATTTAATAAACCAGTCTTATGGCTTATCAAGCAGTTGCTAAATATCCTTGCCACAATGGTTAGGCCAGCATTTGCCTGACCTAACAACTGGGCGTCATTACCCGGCTATATTGACACCAGGACGTAACCATCACACCATGCATATTTTATAGATGAAGAAACTAAAGCTCAGATAGTTTAAATTTCTCAAATCTCAAACATCTAGTAAATAGTAAAATCAGGATTTAACTCAGATTGGTCTGATTCTAAAACCTATGCCTTGTGGCTTTCTGAAGTAATATTTATACTGAGTCATAAACAGCAAGTAACAGTAGCTAACTAGATTGGGAAGTTGGGAAAGGATACTACAAAGCTTCAGTGTAGCAATTAGCTTTTGCTACTATTGCAATAGTAATTTTACTGAAACTATAAATAAAGTTGCAATAAAGTTTTATTAGCACACAGACATACCTATTTGTTTATCTATTGTTTATGTATGGCTGCTTTTATGCTATTTAAGTACTCAGTTGAATAGTTTGAGACAGAAATCATATGGCTCATAAAGTTAAAAATACTTACTATCTGGCCATTTATAGAAAACATTTGCTGATCCCTGTTTTAACATAGTAAATATTTATTATTTCTCACAATTCTTTAATTTTACTGGATGGTTCTATTTTTCTGTGTCAGCTCAGTTGGAATTGGGTAGGCAAAAATATTTTCTTTGGCAGTTGCCAGACTGGTCATCCTTGGAAGGACTTTTCCTGGATCAGCTGGTCTCTTCTCCACTACATGGTCTCTTAGTCCCCAGTAGGTGTGTCTGGACATTTTTTACATAGTAATTTCAGAGTTATAAAGAGTGAAAAGGGAGGGTAAGCTCCCAGGTATAAGCACAGTTCAAACCTCTGCTCATATTTCATTTGCTAATATCCTATGGACAAAGCAAAGCATGTAGTTATATTTTGGTTTCCATCTGCCTTGCCCTCTGTTAAACTTAAAGAGTGCAGAAATAAAATTCCCCTCTTGATGGAAGTTCCCATAAAGTCACGTTGCATAGGACCATGCACGGAGGAATAGAATGAACTTATGGCCATTTTTACAATTTATGACAATGGGAGTTAGTATTTTGTACTTAAAAATGGAGCTTGCTATGGCTAGGACAAGTATGTTTGACTGGATTAAAATATGAGGTGATATTTTCATGTGGCTAAAAATCATGAGAAGTTTCCAAAGGAATATATTCACAGAAGAAGAAATAAGAAAGGAAATATTTCCTGGTAGAATAGTAAACTGACAAAATGTTTTATAGTTGCCCACTGTCCTTTATAAACTAGTCTTCCAAGGGCTATTATCCATATAACAGGATGATTCATGAGAAATCAGCCTTCTGTATGGGCAGAGGAATTTCTCGATGTTTCTGTGACCATAGCTGGTACCTAGGAAGGTTGTGGGGAAATTAGTTTTCTGGTGAGTTGGCTTCATGGGTGGTGTGCTATATGGTTTCCTCAAGTGGCAAGGGATGGGAATAAAGTGAAGTTTGATAAAGTAGAGATAAGGAAGAACCATGCACGCTCTGACAGGTGTCCCCCAGGCCTCACAGGGAATGGAAACAGCTCAGGGCTCAACAGTAGCTCTGTGGGCTGGGAGCAGTTCTGGTGACTCAGCAGCAACTAGTGCCTCAAAATAAAGCACAGGTTGTTTCCTTCTCAAGCAAGTATGTCATATTTCTGACCTAGCCTGTCATTTTATGATTCTTTTTCTACTTTGCTGTTTTTCCTACTCGGCTTTTTGTCTTTTCACTGTTTCTCCCTTATGGCTTCACTTTTCACTTTACCCATGTTTTCTGTTCCTTAATAACTCCCACTGAATTTACTCCAAAAGACACCCCCCCCCTTCCTTTTGTACTCCTTTTCTGATGCTCTAGAAGTCTTTCATTCCAACTTTTTAAGAGGTGATGTGATTTCATCAGCCTGGTACCAAAGAATAAAACTTCTTTTTGTCAGTACTCACACCTGGCCAATTCATAGGTTCTAATCCGACTATAGAGTGCATTCTTTGGGTCAGAAGATGAGCTATTACAGTAGAAAGCAAAGTAATCTATTCGGAAAGAATGCCTTAGAAGGGGGCTGCTTCAAAGAAGGGGAGCTGTGTTCGAAGCAAGCATTTTACAAGCCCTATCCTTTATAGGTGGGCTGTTAAGAAGCTGCCTCAATTAGCAATTTCTGTCCAGTATGTCAAAACTAGTTTTTTGTTTTCTTTTTTAGGCATGGGCAGGCTCCGAGAATCAAACCCAGGTCTCTGTCATGGTAGGTGAGAATTCTGCCACTGAGTCACTGTTACACTGCCCTAAAACATAGTTTTTAATGTGCTGATATTTTGAGCACCTTAGGCCAGAGGCCACACAGGCCATGTCGGGGCAAATTGGAGCCTCTGGGTGATTACCTCTGGTGCATGAGAAGTTCTCAGTTTATGTGAGTTTACAGATATTGCCAAAGTCTGTGTGTGCCATAGCACCGAAAAGTGATGGCAAGTGCTGACTTGACTTTGTGGTTTTCCTTCTCCACTGCTCACCAAGGGTTTCAAATCTTGCTTATCTTTCAAAATCAGATTCTCATATGTATAGTTTTACATTTTCCCCGACTTTTTGAAGCACTTCTATTTACCATTCAATTTAATCCTTTTTAAAAAGCGTTTCTTTGTTGTCTGCCATAATTATATACTTCACTGCTATTTTGTCTAATTATTTCAACCAAAATATGTTTTCTTCCCCAAAAGAAAATGTAAGCATTGAGAAAACAAGAACAATTATTGCACTCTCTTTGTATCCCTCATGGCACTTTTTGTGTTATTAGGCACAGGGTAAATATTTACTAATTATTTTCTGAATGGAATTAAAACCTTAAAAACAGCATGGGGACTATAAAAATTTATAGACAATATGGGGGTTTCTGTAAAGAAAAAATAAACCTGTCTTAGTAATATGATTAATTATAACATGTGAAAATATATGCTAGTTATATAAAAAGAATAAATAAATATGTAAGAAAACAAAAACAAAAAACTTCTACAAGTCCTGATCCTGAGATTTGGTGGCTATTCTATTCTCCTGGAACAGCTCCTTGCATTTCAGTTTTAAAAGGTGATGCTTAAAGAGTAAAGTCTTCAATCAGGAAATCCCATCACATGGTTACCTCTTAGCTTGATTTCTAATTCATTGTGGAAAGGTTTGTTGTTCAGAGGTGACACAGTGACATGGGAGGCCTCACATCTAATCACAATCAAATTAACAACTGCTCATTTGCTCTCAATAATCTAATTTTTTCTACCATTATCAATTAAGGTTCTCAGGGGTTTTCTCATGTCTTAACAGTTTATGTTTCATAACTATGATTTTATGGTTATGAAATACAATGCCAAAATACCTAGATTATGCAATCTTGAAACTGGGTGAGATATGCAGAATCATTCAGATTTGTGCTTAGGATTTCATTATTTTGCTTGCAAAAGTCATGCACGCATGCAACTTTTGAAGAAGACAAAGGAAATATCTATCCTCAGGAGTGCCTCTTTAAGTTAGGCACGCACTGTAAACATAAACATGTTCTTCTAAACTGAACAAGTACAGGATAGGAGAAAATCAATTGGTTAAGGAGCTATGAAAAGATCATTTCAGAGAATATTAGAATGCTTAAATCCCCCACTTCCCTCCTCTTGTGGGTGCCTCTACCTGGAAATGAAAGCAGATGTATTCATTCTCTTCTCTGTACTTTCAAATCACATGGCTGGTATGATGTTGATCACCTGTCTACAATAGGAATTCTCAATTTTGGCCAAGAGCAGAATAAATATACCAAAGAAATCATGATAACTATAAATATAATTTTATTTGTGGGGAGAATTTTTCATTTCTATTAAGAAAGAGCCCATAGAGTGCAGTAGAGTTTCTGAACTATATTTAGAACACTGCTCCATAAAAGTACTATCCAATAAAAATATAATGTGAGTCACAAATGCAAACCACATATCTAATTTTATATTTCTTTTAGCCACACTATAAAAAGTGAAAAACAGTACAATTAATTTCAATATTGAAATTTCAATCATTTCAATATATTTTGCCCAATATATCCCAATCATTATAATTTCCATGTATAATTGATATAATATGAGCAAGATATTTTTTTCTCAGGAGGCCTTCAAATCTCTCATGTGTATTTTACACTTACAGCACGTCTCAGGTGGAACTAGCCAAATGTCAAGAGTTCATTAGCCACATGTGACTACTGCTACCATATCGAATGGGGCAACCCTATAGTCGCTCCATGATTCTTTTGTGCTGTCGTTCCCCATAACCAGTTTTGATCCCATCCATAGACTTCCAGCACTTCCTGATCATTCTCTCTGTCTCCCTATCCTGTCTCTTACTCTTTCTGTCTCCCCCCACCCCCTCTAAATCTCTCTCTCCCTTCATTTCTTTCCTACCTCCCTCCTGGTTAACACCACTTTGTTCAATTATCCATAAATTCAGTAAATCCTTTAAAAACTATATTCAAGATAGAGCCATAGATCAGTGCTTTATAATAATTTTGGAGTCAGAGTCTAATGTGAAGGATTTGAGAGTGTAGGAAAGGAAGAAGACATTAGAGGTTGGACAGGTCCATTAAGGCATCTGCCTCTGCTTTTACCCACAATGCTAGCCAGACACGCATGTTCTAATCTTTAAAGACTTTTGGGTATTCAAAAAACTTTGGGAAAGAAATGTGCCTCCTGCTATGTAATAATATTTGTGTGCATTATTCTACGAGTTGGAACACTGCTGGGTTTCTAGTTAAGAAAGGCTTAGAAAAGACGCGGTTTTTTAATCTCTCTCTCTCTTCCCAAAAAGGTCATTCCCATTACTTGGTCTTTTAATTCTGTCTCTTTGGACTCTTTGATGATTTGGAGCTTGTCTTATCAGGAAACCTTTCCATATCACTCATTGTTCGAATCTCTGGAGATAGCCTTATGTTCTAGATCATCTTCTATTAATTTATTCACTTGGCAAACATTTACTATCTGGCATGTTCCTAGTATTGCTATAGCTTCTAAGTAAGCAAAGAATAATCACATTGTGAGAAGTTTTTTCCTTGTTCCAACTGCAGATAACTGTAAACCCATACATTATGCCTGATTATGTGGGGTTTGACTACCTGTATAACATATTATTCAATATATCTGAGACCTTAAAAAGCAAGAAGAGTTGAACTCTAACCATTTAGCCATAACTTGGTGGTGTCTTTCGCTGAACAATTCAGGGTAAGGGAAGTTCAGAAACTATACTTTACAATTGTATGAAAAATTTCAAGAACCTACTATAAATAAATAAAATATGAGTGTCTATTTGCACAACCATCATTTTACTTTATCACTCTGGTGTACGAAATAAGATAACATGTCATTTAATATTTCACTTAACTGCTGCAACTCCCATTTGCTTTTTTAAAGACTGTTCTGCTTTACAACCCAAGTTCTTGTGTATTGTTATAGTTTTAAGAAATAATCAAAATATTGAATCATGTGGAATAAATAATTCCTTATTGTTTTTGTCTTGTTAAATCTGGAACTCAGATATGCTCACTTCAAGCATTGAGAGGTCACAAATTCTTCAGAACAAGTTGCTGCACCACTAAAAAAGAGACCTGAATGTTGCACATGACAGCCTGTATGTTCAGACTATTAAACTGTTGTAGAAAAAGTGTTATGCTCTATTCTAGTTAATGTGATTGAGAAACTTTGTGCCCATGCAGTTGCAGATTATTTCTTATATTAGGAAATACATTGAAATTGCAACTTCTGGCCAAGATGGAATAATAGGGATGAATTTGTCCTGCCACTTGAAACAACCAAAAGATAAAGCAATGGTTTTCAAGGCACTGGATATTAGGGAACAAAGGGAAGTAATTGTTTAAAGAGGATAAATGAGTCTACGAGTGTTCCAGCTTAATGATATGAAGTTTCTAGACAGTGTGTAGGGAGGTGACATCCAGGTCAAGCCCAGTGAATCCCTGAGTTAAGGAGACAGAGCTAAGAGTCCAGGAAGAATAAAGTGGCTACAGCTCTCAGAACAGATTGGAGAGTGGCAGAGAGAACTCCAGAGCTCTGCAGAGGGTTGCCTTCAAGTATTCAACTGATGCACATGAGAGACTATACGACACCAGAGAAAGAATCACACCAGATACTAATACTAGAGGTTATATGGCTAGTGCTCAAACAGGACTGGGGCAAAATCTTGTTGCAAACAGACTAAAAAAACTTCATGGTTTATAGAAAATTGAGTAGAGAAAGTATAGAACACAGAAGGTTTTTGCCTCAGTTGTGGGAAAAATTTAACCCTAGGTTACTTGTTGCACTGCTCCTACCTAGTAATGATTAAAAGAAAGATCTAAAGGGATCAAACTGTTTTCAAATAATTTAACTGAGTCCCAAAACAAATCCCTTGAATATTTGTAAGCATTCCAAATTCCTGTCTTCAACAGGCAAAATTCTTTTTCTTTTATTTGTTGGGTTGTAGATTATAGAAAAACCATTCATAAAATACAGAGTTCGCATATGCCATCCTATTATTTATATCTTGCATTAGTGTGTTACATTTGTTGCGATTGATAAAAGACCATTTTTGTAATTGTAGCATTTACTACAGTCCACGGTTCACCTTATGGTTCACTGTATTGTACAGTCCTATGTATTTCATTATTTTTTTAAATTATTCTACTACCATGTATAACCCCCATTTCCCTATTTAACCACATTCAAATAGATATTTCAGTACTGTTAACTGCACTTGTAATGTTGCATTACCATCACCACCATCTATTACCAAAACGATTCCATCATCCCAAATAGAAACTCTGTACAATTAAATCACAAGTCCCCATTTCTTACCCCCACCCTGGTCCCTGGTAACCTATATTCTAGTTTCAAACTCTGGGAATTTGCTTGTTCTAATTATTTCATGTCAGTAAAATAATACAATATTTGTCCTTTTGTGTCTGGTTTATTTCACTCAACATAATGTCTTCAAGGTTCATCTATGCTGTCACATGCATCCAAACTTCATTTCTTTTAAATCTGTATAATATTTTGTTTTGTCTAAATACCACCTTTTATTTATCCATTCATCAGTTAATGGACACTTGGGTTGCTTCCATCATTTGGTAACTGTGAAAAACGCAACTATGAATATCTGTTTGTAAATATCTCTTTAGGTCCCTGCTTGCTTTCAATTCTTTTGAATTGAATCTCACTTAGAAGTGAGATTGCCAGGTCATATAGTAGAATTATATTTAACTTTCTGAGGAACTACAAAATAGTCTTCCAAGTGGCTACACCATTTTACATTCTTACCAAAAATAAATGATTGTTCCTTTATCTCTGCATCTTCTCCATCACTTATAATATCTGTTGCTTTTTTTTAATAGCAGCCATTCCAGTGGATGTGAAAAGGTATGCCATTGTGGTTTTGGTTTGTTTTTCCCTGATGGCTAATAATATTAAGCATCTTTACAAGGGCTTTTTGGCCATCTGTATAACTTCTTTGGAGAAATGTCTATTCAAGTATTTTGCTCTTTTTCAATAGGGTTATGTGATGCTTAGGTTTATGTATCAACTTGGCCAGGTAATGATGCCCAGTTGTCTGGTCAAGCAAGCACTTGACTAGACTATAAGGATATTTCCTGGACTTAACTCATGAGTAAGTTGATTGTATCTATGAATGATTACATCTACAATCAACTAAGGAGTGTGCCTTCAGCAATGAGAGATATTTAATCCAATCAATTGAAGGCTTTAATGGAGAAATCAGAATAGAGAAAATCTCTGTCCACTTCAGCCAACCAGCCTTTCCTGGGGAATTCATCAAATATCTTCATTGGAGCTAACAGCTTGCAAACTGCCCTATGGAATTTGGACTCATGCTTCCCCACAGAAACATGAGACAAGTTTATAAAATCTCATATTTACAGTTATCTCCTCTTGGTTCTGTTGCCCTTGAGAATCCTGACTAATACAGCTTGTTTATCTTTTTATTGTTGAATTATAGGATTTCTTTATATATATTTTGGATATTAAACCCTTAGCAGATATATGGTTTCCAAATATTTTCTCCTATTGTATAGGTTATAGGTCATCATTTTCATGTCAAAGAACTTTGATGCACAAAAACTTTAATTTTTATATGGTCCCATTCATTTTTCTATTGTTGATTGTGCATTTGGTGTAAAGTCTGAAAAAAACATTGTCTAACATAGGTCCTGAAAATGCTTCTCTGTGTTTTCTCAAGGAATTTTATAGTTCAGTCTTATATTTAGGCTTTGATCCATTTTGAGTTGACTAATGTATATGATGTGTGGTAAAGGTCTACCTTCATTCTTTTGCATATGGATATCCAGTTTTACAGCACCTTTTATTGAAGAGAATATTCTATCCCAACTGAGCAGACTTGGCACCCTTGTTAAAAATCAGTTAGCTGTAAATATGAAAGTTGATTTCTGAACTCTCAATTTTTTCTTTGTATCCTATATGGCATGGTCACATTTCATTATTTTTTTTCCCTAGAGAAACCTGACTAATACAGCTTGTTTGTCTTTTTTTCCATGTATCTGTTATTGCAGCACCATTTGTTGAATTTTTGTTTGTTTGTTTTGCTTGTTTGTTTTTTGGGAAGTGCATGGACCAGGAATCAAACCCGGTCTCCTGCATGGTAGGAGAAAATTCTATCTCTGAACTACCCTTGTACCCTCTGTACTCTCAATTCAATTTTATTGGTCCTCATGCCTGTCCTAGTGCCAATACCATGCTGTTTTGGCTTTGTAATATGTTTTAAGACTGGGGAGTGTGAGTTCTTTAAATTCGTTCTTCTTTTTCAAGATGACTTTGGTACCTTACACTTCCATGTTAATTGATAATTGGATTTTCCACTTTTGCTCAGAAGACTGTTGGTATTTTCACTGGAATAGCATTGAATCTGTAGATCACTTTGGGTAGAATTAACATCTGTGATGGTTGAAGCTGTACAGAACCCAGAAATAAGTAGGACCTTTTGATTATCTTACTTCAGTTAAGGCATGGCCCAGAGTGGTTCTTTACTCTCTTACTGAAGTCCTTTATAAGAAAATGAAATTTAGATAAAGAGAGAGAGTCACAGAGGCAAGAAGCTGAAAGAAACCCAGAAAAGAGTGGAAAGACCAGCAGGTGCCGCCATATGCCTTGTCATGTAGCAGAGGAATCCAGCATCTCCAACATCTGGTCTTCAGGAAGAAAATATTTTCTGATGATGCCTTGACTTGGACAATTTTTTTGGCCTCAGATCTGTAAGTTTGTAAGTTAATAAATTTCCAGTGTTAAAAGGCATACCCATTTCATGGTATCTACATTTTGGCAGCCTAACAAACTGCACCAGGGGCTAGGGATCATGACCCTACTGTTGCCTGCCATAAGGTTATACCGTGAGGTATAACCATTTAAATAACTTTTGGGGAGTTTCTTGACATGTAAATACATATGTAGAATATGGCCCAATACTTCCACTTTTAGGTACCCACACAAGAGAAACGAAAATGTATGTTAACAAAATGCATGTGCAGTAATATTTGTAGTAGCTTATTTCATAATAGCTCAAAATTCGAAGCGGTAATATCCCTCAATAGGAAAATAGATAAACGGACTGCTGTATGTGCATGCAATGGAATGCTACTGAGCAATAACATGGAATGAACTACTGTGGTAGTTAGGTTCAGCTGTCATCTTGGCCAGGTGATGAAGCCCCATCCTTTTCTTTCTGTGTACTAAAATCATCAGTATGTGAAATTCACCTATGGCTGATTATATTTGCTGCCAACTAAGGAGAGTGCTTTCCACAATAGCAGTTTAATTTAATTAGCAGAGGCTTAAAAGAGAGAGGTCAGAAGAGAGCTCAGCAGCTGAGCGTACCTCATCTCAGCACTTGCAGCTCAACCCAGATGTTTGGAGACACAGAAAGGAATTGCCCTGGGGAAAGCCATTGGAACCCAGAAGCCAGGAGAGAAGGCCAGTGGACAGTGTGCCTTCCCATGTGGCAGAGAAACTCAGACGAAAGCTAGCTGCGTTTTCTCTGAAAAACAACAAATTTTCAACTAAATAAATCTTATTAAAAGCCGATCTATCTCTGGTGTGTTGCCTTCTGGCAGCTTTAGCAAACTAAAACAACTACCTATACACAAAACCTAAGAGCAATATGTTGAATTAAATAAGCCAGACACAAAGAATATGTGAAGCATGGTTCTATTTATGTGAAATCTAAAAACAGGAAAACAATCTATGGTGATAGAGACTTTTAAGTACTTGCCTCAGTTGGTAAATGGGTTGAAAAGTGGCACAAGAAACTATCTTTGTGGTAATGGAAATTTTTTTTTTTTGAGGGACCGGTTCTTTATTTCAAAAGGAAATTTGTCAACTTTCAATATCAAAATAGTTGCATTATTGGTTTCTCTTTCTCCCAATCTGCCCCCGAAAGAGACCACACCAAAAGAGGGTACATTTTAAGCCAATAAGCAGCAGGATGTATACTAATAAACCTCACAGAAACCTCACCAAAAGGGGGAACTGGATGAGGTAAGGGATTGTAAAAGATCAGCATACTGCCAGCCCAGTCTGTGGAGATGGAGCAGCCAGTGCTCCCCAAACTCAAACAAGCAAATTTCAAAATGATTTAAATTTTTTTAAAAGTTTTGCATATAAGCTATTCCAGACTTCTCCATTACTGACTGATACAAAGCACAAGATGACACTTTTAGAGACAGCAGCTTCAGACCCAGAAAAGGGTGATGACATGCTTCATATGTCTCAATCAGTGGCAGAAATGTAATTTTCTATTCTTTGCTGTTTTAAAAGGAAGCAGGAGAGTACATGAGTGGTCACCCCAACATAAGGGGCGCATGATCCACTCTAGGAAGGGGGTAGAGAAAGGATGAAACAAAGAGGTGTTCTCAGAGGTCTCACCATATTGATTTGATCACTTCTGATGAGAAAAGAAGAAGAAGAAGAGGAAGATACTTGCCCTAAGATACCTTAAAGCTGAAAACCTCAACTGTATCTTTTGTTTGTTTGTTTCTTGTTTTGGCTAACTCCTAGAATCACCTTTCTGGTTTGCTGGTGCTTTGTATATTCCCTCGATGGGATCTTTCCCTGGGCTATGTCCCGTTCTCAGTGAACAGGCCCATACTTCTTTCCCTCCTCTTTGGAGAGAGCAATATGTATTAAGCTGAAAAGTTACCTTCCAAAAATGAGAAAGGGATTAGATTGTTGCTACAGAGCTGTGGAAATATTTGTAATGTTTTACAAATGGTTACTATAACAACAAAAAGGGGTGTAATTATAAAATGTACACATGACAACATGCTTCAAAGACACTTGCATTGTCTTAAATACAATTCCCTTAAATGTTGTTCCCAAAGGTGCCCAGCTGTTAGCCCAACTGCAATCTCTGGGAGATGCAGAGACAGTTTGGTGAAAAAGATATGGGGCCAGGGGTGAGTGGGTGGGAACTTGTGGGGTTATACGGCAGAGGAGAAAGCAGCCGTCCAGTTAAGGATCACTCAATTTAAAGGTCGGCTTCGGGCAGGCTGGCCTCAGGTAGAGCCGGTGTCAAAGGGAGAAGCAGCGGCAGAGCAGGACTCAAGCACTCTAGATCTCATTCAGGTCAAGCAGAGTCTGGTCCAGGATGCTTTGTGTATAGAGGTGCTCATCTTTGGTGCATTATAGTTTATCTTCCAAATCATCAATTGTCTTTTCCAGTTTAGCTACTGTTCTAGTTTGCTAGCTGCCAGAATGCAATATACCAGGAATGGAATGGCTTTTTAAAAAGGGAAATTTAATGAATTACTAGTTTACCATTCTAAGGCCGAGAAAATGTCCCAATTAAAGCAAGTCTATAGAAATGTCCAATCATCCAGGGAATGATACCTAGGTTCAAGAAGGCCGATGAAGTTCAGGGTTTCTTTTCTTAAGTGAGAAGGCACATGGTGAACCCAGTCACAGTTTCTCTCTTGGCTGGAAGGGCACATGGCAAGCATGGCATCATCTGCTATCTTTCTCTCATGGCTTCCTGTTTCATAAAGCTCCCAGGGAGATGTTTTTCTTCTTCATCTCCAAAGGTTGCTGGCTGGTGGGCTCTGCTTCTCATGGCTATGTTGTTCTGCTCTGCTCTTTATGAATCACCTTCATTCTCCAAAATGTTTCCTCTTTTATAGGATTCCAGTAAACTAATCAAGACCCACCCAAATGGTTGAAGATATGCCTCCACCTGATCCAGTTTAACAACCACTATTAATTAAATCACATCTCCAGGGAGATGATCTAATTACAATTTCAAACACACAATACTGAATAAGGATTAGAAGAAATGGCTGCCTTTACAAAATGGGATTAGGATTAAAACATGTCTTTTCTAGGGTACATACATCATTTCAAACCAGCACATCTATCTATCACTCACCAAACTCAGTACTGGTCTCTGCCTCCTTGAGTTTATCAGTAAAAATCTTTATTTCTTCTTCATATTTATCTTCTTTTTGAGAGTACTTTTCTTCAGCAGCACTCAGACAGCAGTTTCCCATTATCCATCTGATCTGCTCATCCATCTCTTGGCAACGAACTCTGCCAGCTTAGCTCATTCCTCAGTGCATGCCAAATGCCCTTCAATAATCACCAACCTCTGAGCCACCTCCTCATACTTCAGATCTGCCTCTTCTGCGATGTGCTTAGTATCTTTGAGTTGGAGTTCCTGAAGTTTCATCTCTTCTTCATCTTTTAAAACCCAATTTTCAATAACCTTCATACCTCTCTAGCTCTCCTTAGCAGCTTTCACTGCTTCCTCCAGCTTTTGCAGGACAGTGGCCAGGTGCTCCCAAGCATGGTCCAGCTCCTCTTCAACCAGCTGCATCGGATGGTTCAAGGAGGCCACCTCAGCCTCAGCCCATTCCTATCCCCTGGGTCAGAAATCTCTCTTTATTGTAATGGAATATTCTACATCCTAAATGATTGTTCTGCATTACACTACTATCAGCAATGTATGGAATTTCCGTATCTTCCATATACTTGTCAGTGCTTTCTAATGTAATTTTTTTTTTTTGGCTACTCTAGTATGTGTAGAAGGGTATATAATTGTGATTTTTAATTTAAATGAAGAGGCATATTTAGCATATTTTCATATGTCAGTTGGCCATTCTTATGTTCTTTTTGTGAAGTATCTGCTCTTGTATTTTGCTTGAGCAAATATGCAATTTGTTGTATTTGACAACTAATGCAATTTGTCATACTTGATTTGCAGGTTTTCTTCATACATTCTGTACACATGTCCTTTCATAGATATATATCCTGAGAATTTTTGCAGGATGCTGTTTGCCTATTCCTTTTCTAATGGCACACATTGGTGAGCTGAATTTTAAATATTGAAGAAATTCAGTTTGCCATTTTTTATGGTTAGTGATTTTAGTGTTCTCTAACTATATTTATTAAATATCTCAAAGATGTTCTGCTGTTTTGTTCTAAATGCTTTTCCTATCTACACTCTCAAATTGGTGATACATCTCAGAATACATTTTGTGAATTAAGTAATGTAGGGATTAAAGTATTTTTTTCCCATATGGATATTCTGTTGTTCTATCACCATTTGTTAAAAAGATTTTCCTTTTTTTATTGAGTTAAACTATTTCTTTGGAAATCCACTTATCACGTATGTGTTCATTACAATCAGAACTCTTCACTATTTTCATCAATGTTTTTGTTAATTCTAATAGAGATACTAAACTAATATAGCTATCATAATTGTACAGTAAGTCTTGGATATGGGTAATGCAAATTCTCCAACTTTCTTCTTTACTGAGGGCTTTTCTTTTAATGTGGTAAATAATTTAGACTGATTTTCAAATATTAAATATTCTTGAGATAATAACATGCATGTCATGATATATTATACTTTTAATTAATTGCTGGATTTTATTTGTTAACATACTGTCATAAATTTTGCACATATTCATGAAGGATACTATTCTTTTCTTTTCTTATAAATACATATATTAAGTTTATTTTACAAGATTGTGTTGACCTCCAAAAATGAGTTGAGAAGTGTTTCCCCCTTTTCAAATATATAAGTGAGATTTGCTGTATTTGTTTTCTTTTCTAAATATTTGATAGAATTTACCAGTGAAGCATTTTGTATCTACAGTTTTGTACTTATAGTGTGGCAAGGTTTGGGCATAAATACAATTCATTTTATAGATATAAGGCTGTGTAGATTTTCTATTTTTCCTTGGGTCAGTTTTAGAAAGTTGTATTTTTTAAGGAATCTACCCTTTTCTTCTAAGTCATGGATTCATTGGCATAAAGTTGTTTATAGTATCCTCTTATTATTATTTTACATTTTTTTGTATGCTGTATGGCGCAGTTACATTTCATTACTTTTCGATGTAGTATCCCATTATTGCAGCACCATTGTTGAATTTTTATTTGTTTGTTTTGCTTGTTTGTTTGTTTTCTGGGAAATGTATGGACCAGGAATTGAACCCAGGTCTTCTGCATGAAAAGCGAGAATTCTACCACTGAACTACCCTTGAACCCCCTCCTCTTATTATTTTTAATATCTAAAGGATGTGTAGTGATGTTTCCTCTTGCATTCCTAATGTTGATAATTTGTGTTTTCTCTTTTGTTTCTTAATAAATCTTGCTTTGGGTTTATAAAATTGATTAATCTTTTTAAATGACTAACTTTGACTTTGTTGTTTTTCTTGATTGTCCACTTCCTAGTTTATTGATATCTGATTTCATTTTTCTTCTATATACATTAATGCTAATTTGCTAGTCTTTTACTGCCTTATTATTTGGAATCTTGGGTCATTAGTTTTCACCTTTCTTCTTTGCTAACATAAGCACTGGAGCAATATATTTAAAAAGCCATGTATGGCTAATGGCTGTCATATTGGACATCACAGACGTGAGATCAGAATTCTTCCAAAATTAACACTTTGGGAAGCTATTGTAAGTCAAATGAAGTTTACATGTGTGATGAAAATCTAGCTCTCATGTTGAAACTAGATTTTATCTTTTTAGGAGCAGAAATCTTATCTTTTCTTTCTTTATTGTAACTTTTATCTTATTGCTTGTACAAGTACCTCAGATAGTCTTTGAATTAATGAATCTATATGCAATGGGAAATTGAAAATTTAATACAAAACTCAAACAAAGCTTTATTGGAAATCTGTTTTTATTTTTAAAAAAGGATTTTATCTGCATTGCTTATGTCAGTATTAAAGACTTGGATTCTCCCTCTCTTTTCCTGTCTCCTTTCTTCTTCTCATTCTTTTCCTTGTACAGACTCTAGTTTATTGAAAGAGTACAGGGGGCTTATTGAAGACTCAAACTAATAGGTTTCAAACTGTGGTCCCCATGCCAGTAATGTCAGCTTACCTAGAAATTTGTTAGAAATGCAAATTCTGAAGTTAGACCTTAGAATTACTGAATAGGAAATGTTTAGAGTGGGGTCCAGAAATTGCTTTTGTAACAGTTCCTCCAGGTGATTTTCTGATACATAGCATTGTCCCAACTTCTACCCTAGTTATGAACAGTCGAGGCATATGAAAGCAAATTGAGGCAAAGTATTTTATAAAAAATGATTTTCTAATTTTTTATTAATTTTAGGAAATACTAAGACTGACTATGTACCAAGAGGCCCTAGACTCAGCAGTTATTTTTCTCCTCTGGCAGCTAATACAATTTCTTTTGCCACTTCAGAGAAAATTCTCTATGTATGGTAGCATGGTTTTAGGAGTAATGTATTGCTTAATTAAGCTTCTATTATTCTCTCTCTCTCAAAGGCTAGAAACAAATTGTTTGCCTTAGTTCTTATTGCTAGTTAACATGACATAAAGCAATTATCCTTTGAATCTCAAGTTGAATTGGTAGTAGAATTCCTACGCTTCTAACCAAGTGTTTTTCTGAAGAATACACAAAATTACACATCCCTGCTGTGACAATGCCTTTCTCCTGGCTTACCAGGAGACTGAAATCAATTTTGCTTGAGATCTTCTTCACAGTTACACTTTTGCTCCTAAGTTTTATTTTTTCCTCTCTCATTGTTTATTCCCCTTTTCTCTTTGTTTTTCCTCTTTCTTTTTTCTCTCCTCTATCCAAGCTATTGATAAAGGGATTTTGCATGAACTCTCTTTTTCTGCTTTTCTCACATTGAGGCCTATGAAATTTAAGCAAACATTTCTATTACTTTCTTCAGTTACTGATAATCCAGTCCTCAGTTCCCCTCTTTATTTCACTGAAATCTACATGGTGCACTTTCTCTCCCCTTTCTAATCATTTTAGGCCTAAAAACACCATTCTGCAAATGAAGGAATTTCAAGCAATGGAAGAGAATAGAATAGAAAAAAGCTTCCTATATTGAGATAAATACCTAAAGACCCAGCATTGTTCCTGGCATATAGTCAACATTCAATAAATGTCAAGTTCTTTCCTTTCCTTGACCTTAAATAGAACGCATCTTGTAGAGCATATTGTTGGAAAGCATTTATATTCCAGGACAGCCGTATCTCCTCAATTTCCTGCATCAGTAAAGATTTGCTTAATAGCAATTAGTCTTAGAAAAAGAAAGGCAATAGACATACAGTTGATGAGTTGCTGTAGTTAGGTCAGAAAATTTGATATTTTGCATACTGAACTTTGAGTAGTTACAGACATAAAGACTCAGAACTTGCTGTAAAAGAGATAAGAGCGTAATGCATTTAGCATTAGATAAGGGATGCCAGCGTAGGAAAGTAGACTAAATAAGATGCAGGAGCTTCTCTGTAAGCAGCCATTTGTCCAGACTACCAAGTCTAAGGGGGGGACATCATATTCAAGGAACCAAACTAAGGATAAGCAGTATAAAATAATAGAATTTCTAGATGGCAGTCTTTCTTAGTATTAGGTAGGTGGTTTAGTTATAGGTTAAGAAGATGCCCCGTAGTCAATTTCAGGTTCTGTAAACATTTGGTAAAGTTTGAAGGGTGAAGATATGGCATGAATCAGCTTTGTCTCAACTATAAACTAGTTTGAAAATCAGGATTCAGGGACAGAGGCGAAGGTTATTATGTCAAAGTTGCCTCTCACACCATGAATAGGATATAAGGAACTTACACAGCCCATTTCTGGTACACCAGACATTCCAGGCTCCTTTTCATTCCAAACTCCTTTTTTTAGACTAATTTTACCACCAGGTATAATTCTGATTAATTCAGGTACTTGACAAGAATGTGTCTACTGGTGGCTTATGAAAGAAGGACCTGACTGGGACCAGCATAAAGACTGCTAGCTAAGAGATTTACAGTACATTAGGACATAGATCCTCAACTTTAGTGTACATCAGAATCATCTGCAAAGCTTGTTTAAGCACAGATTGCTCGACTCTAGTACCAGAGTTTCTGATTCAGCTGATCTGGGGAAACTGCCTGGGAATCTGCATTTCTAAGAAGTTCCCACACAGAGCTATCAGATTTAGCAAATAAAAATACAGGTCAGCCCATTACATTTGAATTTTAGATAAAACAAATATTATTTTAATATAAGAATATTCCATATAGTATTTGGTACAAACTCATACTAAAATATTATTCATTGTTTATCTGAATTCAAATTTTACTGGCTTGTGTACATATTATCTGGCAATCCTCTTTGCATGTCATATTGATGCTGTTAATCTAGGGCTACACTTTGAGAATTTTACTTCAGTGGTAAGTACTTGCAGTTCCATCTAGAACTCACCATGATTTATTCTCGTAAATTATTTATAAATTAATACATACACACCCCCTACATATACATGAATAATGGATCTTAAAATAGAAGCTTTAATTGGGATATTAAGGATCAATTAGTAGCACATTCCTAAAGAGACAATGGGTCATAGAAAGTAGCTACAAAGGATATTCTTGAAAAATAGTCCTTTACTATTTACTACTCCTTACTTCTCAATCATATTTAATGTGCAAAAGGACCGAGAATTGAAAATCAGGTGACTACGTTTACAAACGATTTCCATGGAGAAAATTTATGAATCTGACTCTTCCAACAGAGAAAGGTAGAATATTCTACCTCCAACCCAAGACATAGTGAGAAAAATGTCAAGAAAAAAACTCAAGTAGTATATTTGGCTAGAGTTTTTAGTATTGTTTGAATTTTAAACCTCATCATAGGGAACAAATGAAAATGAATCTCCCTTATGAATTCGAAAGAAATTTTAAAGAAACCATTTAGAGAACTTAACACATGGACACTTCCAATGAGGAGACACAGTGGACAGCCTTGACGGCTGACTGGAAATTACTGAGGGCAAGGTGTGGCTGGTGAACTGTTTGATTTGTAACAAAGGAGAAGAGGCTGAACTTCTCAGCCTGAACTCCCAAAGTCTGTCAGACCAAAGAGTGTGTCAAAGCATTCCATAGTCCAAATAAGGGTTATGCATGCAAGAGATTTATGTTTTAGTTTTCCAGGTCTGCTAAAGCAAATAGTGCAGACTGATGGGATTAAATGCCTTTATCTCACAATTTTGGAGGCTAGAAGACCAAAATCAAGGTGTTGTCAGGACTAATATTTCCCTAAAGTCTATAGTATGCTGGTAGTAGTTTACAGACAATCTGTAAATCCTACTCTACCTCTGTCACAGGACTGTTTGTTTCCTTCTTTTCTTTCTGTCTCCTTCTCACTGGGTTGAAACTTCTTCTTTAGAGGAGGACTCCAGTCACGTTGGATTCAGGCTCACTTGAATTCACTTTGGCCTCTTCTAATAATAACATCTTCAAAGATCCTATTTACAAATGGTTCACATCCAAAGGATCAGGGGTTCAGACTTGAACAACTCTTTGTGAGGGACAAAGTCAATCCATTACTGCTGGCATGAGATGACTTTGGTTCTATCCAAGAGGGTCACCTGGAAGATAGAAATAACCTCAGTAATAATCACCTAAAAGTAATGCCAGATTCAATGAGATGGGAGAAGTAATAAGTAAATGGATGACATAGAAATGCATTAACTTTAATCAAGAAAATCCCAGATAGGGAACTTCTAGGGAAGATGGCAGAATAGGGAACTCAAAGACTCACTCCTCTTCCATAAACAGTTAGTGAACAGGCAGAAACTGTGTGAAACAACTTTTCTAGGGCTCTGGAGGCCAGGGGAGCATCATACAGCATTCAGGGAAGAACAGGAAGAAGATGTTGAGAAGCTGCAGTAAGAAATTTGAGCAGTTCACTCTGCAATGAACACTGGTAAGTATCCCCCACTCTGGAGGTGAGCCACCTTGGGTACAGTCCCTGGTTGGCTGCTGTTGACAGAGAGGTATGTGGAAACCCTCTTCCCCAAGGAAGGGGGAGGGCATGGCTGAGAAATGATCGCAGCTTTTGATTAGTGAATTTAGATAGCGGAGTCCCGTCTCTGCACGGCCATTTTAGTGTGCCCAGACAGGGACCACTGTGGTCATTGTTTCTACCCAACCACTAACAGGGGTGAACGTGGTGAAAGTTAAAAATCCAAGACCTCCTTAGGGCTGTAGGGAACTGTTCATTGAAGAGTGCCATCTTCTGGGAAGGCCAGGAAAGTTCAGCTTTAGGGTGCTGTCAATAAGGCTTTTTGATGTCTTTCTTGACCCTCTCACCAGGGTTCTTTGCAACCTGTCTCTAGCCTGTTCATGGGTTCCTTTACTGTTGAGGCTGGGAAATAAAGACTTGGGAAAATCCTCTCTATGGAGAACCTCCTCCCAGAATTTGCCCTCCAGGCAAAAACATCTAGAGGCAATGAATGGAGAGTAAAAATAACTGTGGAGGCAAACAAAACCAAAAGGAAAAGATCAAGATTTCCAGAGAAGGAACAGAGGAAAGGAAGCTTTCTTCCAGGGACAAAACAGCTGCATAAATAGTGAAATCTTTAAAATTGCACTGCATACCCAAGGCAAGAATCAGAAGAAGAGCTGAAAAATTCTGATCAGTTAAACATGGGAAATTCTAAAGGTCTAGAATAAGTTGAGCCAAGTCTTTAAAAGTCTTAATACAAAGCCAATCAACAACAAAACCCAAGGCAAGAGAGACAAACTGATTTTCAGAGTAAACTCATTAAGATAATCAGATGCCTAGACATCAGCAAAAAATCACAAGCCATATTAAGAAATAGGAAGATATGGCCCAGTCAAAGAAACAAATTAAAACTTCATAGGAGACTAAGCATTTGGGAAAACTAATCAAAGATGTTTAAACAAATCTCCAAAATCAATTCAAGGAGATGAAGGAAAATATGGCTAAAGAGATAAGGGATATTAAGAAGACACTGGATGAGCATAAAGAAGAATGTGAAAGTATGAATAGAAACACAACAGAAATTATAGGAATGAAAGGCACAATAGAAGAGATGAAAAATACAATGGAGACAGATTTGAATAGGCATAAGAATAAATCAGTGAGTTAGAACATAAGACAATTGAAATCTTACAGAGAGAAGAACAGATAGAAAAAGAATGAAAAAAAATTGAGTAGGGTCTCAGGGAATTGAATAATAGCATGAAGCATGCAAACATGTGTCATGTGAGTCCAAGAATAAGATAAGGGAAAAGGGATGGAAAGAATACTTGAGGAAATAAGGCTGAAAATTTCTTAACTTTTATGAAAGATAGAAATATATGTGTCCAAGAAGAACAATGTACTCCAAACAGAATAAATCCTAGTAGATCTACTTCAAGACACATACTAATCATAATGTCAAATGCCAAAGAAAGATAATTCTGACAGTAGCAAGAGAAAAATAATTCATCCCATCCAAAGGAGCATGATGACAAGATTAGGTGCTTATTTCTCACCAGAAACTATGGAGGTGAGAAGACAGAGTTATGATGTATTCAAAGAACTGAAAGAGAAATTGCCAGACAGAACTATTTATTCAGCTAAACTGTCCTTTAAAAATGAGGAAGAGTTTAAATTCTCTCAAGGATAAACAGAACCTGAGAGAATTTGCTAACAAGACACCTGACCCACAAGAAATACTAAAGGGGTTCTACAACCTGAAGGGAAAAGATAAACGAGAGAGGCTTGGAGGAGAGTGTAGAAATGAAGATTATCAGTAAGGGTAACTAAAAGGGTAGAAATAAAACAAGAATAATATATGACATATAAAAGCCAAATGGTAAAATGGTTGAAGTAAGTACTAGTTACAGTAATTACATTAAATGTTAATGGACTAAACTCCCCAATAAAAAGACAAGTTTGGCAGAATGGATTTTATTAGTGTGATTTATCTATATACTGTTTATAAGAAACTCACTGTAAACCCAAGGACAATAGGCTGAAAAAGAAAGGTTGGAAAAAGATATTACATACAAACGGTAACCAAAAAGAGCTGGGTAGCTATACTAATGTTAAACAACATAGACTTAGAATGTAGAACTGTTATAAGAGACATATAAGAACATTATATTTTAATGAAAGTGGTAGTCCATCAAAAAGAAATAACAATAAAATATTTGTGCACCTATCCTATGTGCCCCAAAATACATGAGTAAAACAATGGCAAAACTGAAGGGAGAAATAGATTTGGAGACTGAGATGGTTAGATTCTGGTGTTAACTTGGCCTAGTGATTATACCTAGTTGTCTGGTCAGGCAAGCACTGGCCTGACCATTCCTGCAAGGATATTTCATGGCTAGTTGAAAAACCAGAAGGCTAGTGTATTAAATCATCAGCCAGTTGATTGAATCTGTGCCTGATTACATCTGTGATCAACTAAGGTGTTGCGTTAATTTGCAAGCTACTGGAATGTTATATACCAGAAACAAAATGGCTTTTTAAATGGGGAATTTATTAAATTGCAAGCTTACAGTTCTAAGGCTATAAAAATGTCCAAATTAATGCATCCAGGGAAAGATATCTTGGTTCAAGAATGCCAATGATACTTGGAGTTTCTCTCTCAGCTGGAAAGTCGTATGACAACATCTGCTAGCTTTCCTTCAGTCTTCTTTAATGACTTCCTTAGGATTCTGTACATTCTCTTGGCTCTGTTGGTTCTGGTAGCTCTCCAGCTTTTCCCAAAACGGTTCCCTCTTAAAGGACTCCAATAACAACCCCACCTTGAATGTATGGGGACACATCTCCATGGAAACCATCTAATCGAAAGTTTGCCAATCACAATTGGGTGGGTCACTTCTCCATGGAAACAATCAGAATTATCTCACCCAGCAATACTGAATGAGGATTAAAAGACATGGCTTTTTCTGGGGTATATAATAGCTTTAAACCAGCACAGGCATGTCTCTCACAGTGAGGTAATCCAATCAGTTGAAAAGAATAAGAGAGACTCTTTCACTACTTCTTCAGCCAGTGAGCCTCTCCTGCAGAGTTTGTCCAGAACCCTCATCATCCACCAGCTTCACAGCCTGCCCTATGGATTTTGGACTTTTCCATTCCCATAATTGCATGAGACACCTTTACAAATCTCATATTTACAGATCTGTCCTACTGCTTTACTGTTTCTCTAGAGAACCCTGACGAACACAGAGACTTCAATATACCACTTTCAGCAATGAATAAAACTTCTAGACAGAGGATCAGAAAAGAAACAGAGAAGTTAAATAACATGATAAATAAACATGTCCTTACATACACCACATTTTTCACACAAAACAGAAGGATAAACATTCTTTTCAAGTGCTCAAAGATCATTATCCAGGATAGAACACATGTTGATTCACAAAACAAGTCTCAGTATATTTTGAAAGATTGAAATTATACACAGCACTTTCTCTGATCATAATGGACTGAAGTTGGAAATCAATAATAGGCAGAGAATAGAAAAATTCACACACATATAAAGTTAAACAATACACTCTTAAACAATCAGAGGGTTAAAGAAGAAATTACAAGAGATATCAGTAAATATCTTGAGACAAATGAAAACAAAAACATAACATATCAAAACTTAGAGGCTGCAGCAGAGTCAGTGCTGAGAGTGAAATTTATAGCCCTAAGAGCCTTTAAAAAAGAACAAGCTAAATCAAAGATCTAACTATGCCCCTAGAGGAAATAGAAAAAAACACCCAGCAAATTAATCCCAAAGCAAGCAGAAGGATAAGAATAAGAAATATTAGAGTATGTATTAGTGTGCAAGCTGCTGGAATGTGATATACCTGAAATGGAGTGGCTTTTTAAAAGGAGAATTTATTAAGTTGCAAGTTCACAGTTCTAAGGCCATTAAAATGTCCACATTAAGGCAAGGCTATAGAAATGTGCAAACTAACGCATCCAGGGAAATATACCTTGGGTCAAGAAGTCCAATGATGTTTGGGGTTTCTCTCTCAACTGGAGAGACACATGGCAACATCTGTTAGCTTTCCCTCCAGGCTTCTACAACAGCTTCCTCAGGACTCTGTCTATTCACTTGGCTCTGTTGGTTCTGATGGCTCTGTCTGCTCTTGTGGCTCTCAAGCTTTTTCCAAAGTGGTTCCTTCTTCAAGGGCTCCAGTAAGTAACTCCACCTTGAATGGGTGGATTCACATCCCCATGGAAACCATCTAATCAAAAGTTACCACCTGCCATTGGGTCATATCTCCATGGAAACAATAAAAAATATTTCACCCAACAATGTTAAAATTGGATTAAAGGACATGGCTTTTCTGGGGTACATAACAGCTTCAAACTGGCATGGAACAAAAGGAAATGAAATTGAGAATAAATGATAGCATTAACAAACCAAAATTTGGTTATTTCAAAGGATCAATAAATTTGACAAACCCTTAGCTTGACTGACAGAAAAAAAGAGAAAAGATGCAATAAATAAAATCAGAAATGAGAGAGGGGTCATTATACTGATATCACATAAATAAAAAGGATCATAAAAGGAACTGTGAAAAACTGTATGCCATCAAACTAGACAATTTAAATGAAATATACAAATTCCCAGAAACACAAAAACAACTTACATTGGCTCTATAATAAATAGAAGAACTCAACATACCAATTACAAATAAAGAGATTGTCAGTCATCAAAAACCTCCAAACATAGAAAAGCCTAGGACCAGATGGCTTCACAGGGGAATTCTAACAAACATTCCAATAAGTTTTAATACCAATCTGCTCAAACTCTTCCAAAAATTGAAGAGGAATTGTTTTAATTTGTTAAAGCTGCCAGAATGCAATATACCAGACATGGAATGGCTTTTAAAAAGGGAATTTATTAAGCTGCAAGTTTACAGTCGTAAGGCTATAAAAATGTCCAAACTAAGGCAAACAGGAAAATATACCTGGACTTGAAAAAGAACAGTGGTTCTGGACTACCTCTGTCATCTGGGAAGGCACATGGCTGGCATCTTCTGGTCCTTTGCTTTTGATTTCCAACAGCTTCTCCAGGGGCCATTTCTTTCTGCATCTCCAAACATCTGGGTCTTGTGTTGGCTCTGTCAGTTCTGTTTGCTCTTCCCACAATGGTTTCCTCTTAAAGGACTCCAGCAGGCAGTTTAAGACCAACATTGACACTACATAACTCATCCTATGAAGCCAACATCACCTTAATACCGAAGTCAGATAAGAAAAGAAAATTACAAGAAAAGATTACATATCAATCTGTCTATTGAATATAGATGCAAAAA
Source organism: Myrmecophaga tridactyla (assembly GCA_004026745.1). NCBI lineage: Eukaryota > Metazoa > Chordata > Mammalia > Pilosa > Myrmecophagidae > Myrmecophaga > Myrmecophaga tridactyla. The sequence continues at coordinate 75,297 of PVIY010005045.1, forward strand.
TCCTCAACCAAATACTTGCAAATACAGAACATTAGAAAAATTATACACCATGATCAGATGGGTTTTATCCAAGGTACTTACTGATTGCACACTTTGGATGAATTGTATAGTATGGTATATCTCAATAAATCTGCTTTAAAAAAAAAGAGAAAAGAAAAAAGGGAAATCCCCAGAAATGAAAGTTCTACTAAGAACCTGTGAGGTTTGAATATCTATCAAACCCAGGGAGCATAAATTCATGATTATTCTGATAGTTAATTTCATGTATTAGTTTGGCTAGGTTATAGTACCTATAATAAGAATCAGAAATTACTTCCAGTAATGTTTGCCTATATCTGGTTTCATTTTCAAATAAGCCTTCCTCCCTGATAGCTTAAAAGGGAATTTCTAGATAGATTTTCAAGGTCCTTAAAGCTCATGATTATAGACATAAACATAGACTGTTTATCTTTTGAAATCTATATGAATTTCTGTGAAGGACTCTGATTGGATCAGATTAGGTTATATGCTCAAATTGGAATACTTAGCATGTCCTGAGACAAGAGTACTTTATTTTAACGGGATCACATGGTCACTCATGTAGAGTGGGTGATTGTAAGGTCTACCAGAATCACAGGGAAAAGGTGAGGGGCATTTTTTGAATTGAAGGGATGCTATGCTGACAGAAAATAAATAAATAAATAAAAGTCACAATTTTCACTGCAGCCCCTTCCTAAGTATAGGTCCTTGGGACAAACACATTACCTTGCTATCATGCAACTTTCAACTTGACCATCAGTAAAATGGGGTATTAGTATTCCCTTAAAGGGTGGTGATTAAATCAGATGGTATATATAAATGCTTTTCAGCTCTGAAGGCAAGTTAGCTCCATTCATGGAGTTTTAAATAAAATATCATTTCTCAGGTTCACTGTCAGAATTTTATTTTAGTTGTTCTAGAATGAAGGCCAAACATCCATATTTTTAAGAATGTTCTTAGTTAACTCTAATTTAAAACCTAGGTTGACAATAGCTGATGTCTGTAAAAGACATAGTGCAAAGATATATTCAATAATTATTAAATGACTATTAGATAGAAATATATTTTTAAGGAAAAAGGGGCTGGGTTTCATTCAATTTCACATTTGCAAAAAGTAACTCAACTCCTGCTACTATTTTCCTTTAACAGGATATTGTTGCATTGATATTGTCTTTTTTCACTGTTATTTTGTTGTTTTTGAGTGTAGCTTATCAACTCATCTCTGGACTTTCCTTCTTTCAGATCTTGATGCTTTTAAGGAGAGGTAGGTTTTCTTTTCAAAACTAAGATTTTTATTACTTTTTTTCATAAATGAACACAAGTGTTTTAAAATACAATCCTTATGTTCTCCACAGTATGTGGAAATGGGTAAGATAAGGATCTATATGCCTGTTATTTGTTTCAGCCACTTGTTTTCCAAACTCACTCTGTGATAGTTACTTTTAGGCTTCAGCTGAACTCCAGCCATGCCCTGAGCCCATCACCAGCGGCAATCGAACTTGCAGTTTGATAATATACTAAAAGTCCGATTGCCACTAGTGTTTGGGGCCAGCCATTAGTCTGGCACTGTAAGACCAGAATCCAAGCCTGACTTAGTCCCTGTGTGCCCATAAATCTAGAATCTTTCAATATAAATTGTTTTTAGTCCTTAGGACTGGATATGCTCTGAATCCTAACCTTCTTAGCTATTGTCTCGCTTGCCATTCCTCTCATCCTAGGGGCTGAATTCATCTCTGTTTGATCCCTGGTGTCTTGCTTCAATTTTGAAGCATCATGCAATCACCTAGAGCACATCTGAATAACTCTTTTGTTGTTGTTCCTACAAACTCAGACTACTTGGAAAGGCATTCTGGCTCAGACGTGAACAAAGTTTGGACAATGATGTGAGCTGTACACAGAATGCACGCCTGGGACCCAGCCCTATAGCTGGATCATCTTCCTTAGTTTCTTTCCTTGACTGTTTTTGAGATTCCAGAATCCTTATAGGCACATGTGTTCACTACATTCCTTCACAGTTGTAAAGCAAATTGCTTCAGCTTGTGCATAACGATTAAGTCTCATATTCAAAAATATTCATTTCCTTAGAAAGCATGAGCTTTTTTTGGGAAAGCTATTTTATTCCTGTCCTAGTTAAAGAATAACCACAACAAGTGCAAATGTTTTCATAGTGTAATTTTTCATCCTGTGGCTAGGAACATTGGCAACTCTGAGTACAATTGCAGTTGTATCAGTGAGGAATTGCAAATACTGTAAGATAATTTTCAGACTGCAAAATATTTGGCCCATTTATGTACACTAATCAATAAGCTCTTTTATTATTTCTTTTTATTTTGAGCTCTTTATAATTATGTACCAAAGAATATATAGCCCTTGTAATCTTCCACATCTCTACAGGACTTCAGATAATTTGCCAAATTATCTGGCTCAGAATATGTTCATTACCATGTCCCTCTGAGTTCATAAGACTACCCTCAACTGTTCTCCCTGATGATATTAGGCTAAATATTATGTTGATGATAGTAAAATTGGCTCATAGCAAGCTGTGGTACTTAAGTCCCTTCATGAAATCTAGAAGCATTTAGTGATTGGTACAAGTATCCACGAATTTGGTATGCCTTTTGGCTCCTAAAATAAACTCTCTGTCCACATAAGCCTGCTAATTTTACTTAATTCTGTAAGGAATGGATTTCCAATGTATAAGCTGAAACAGTGGGATTTTTGAAAAAAGGAAAAAATGTTAAAGCTAAAATTTATTGAACTGTCATATAGGCCAGACACTATGATATGCATTTTATGTTAATTATCTCATTAAATTTCACAACCTAATTGTACAGGGACCGAGAATATTCTCTTTTAACAAGCCAGAAACAGACAGTTTGAGTTACTTGTCCAAAAGCACACAATAAGCAGATGGCAGAACTAGGACTCTAACCTTATCCCATCTGTATCCAGACTAAAATCTTACCTATTAATTTATGTACCTCTTATCTACAGGATGATTTAATAGTAGAAGCAGCATGATCCCTTAATATCTATTTTTTCTTCTCTACCCAACAAGAAACTTTGCCTGATTGCGTAAGATTACAAAACCCTTATGGGAATTTTGCCTCTGCCGATGATTATTAGCATTAGTCTACATTTTTGAATGCTCATTTTAGTTTTTAACCTACCATGACCTGTATTACAAGTTGAAGTAACAAACATACTTTTTTATAACTTGCCATTTGGATTGCCATTACCTGTACCCCATTGCAGATCTGAAATCCTCTTGGATACTGCAAGTGGAAAATTAAATCAGTAGTAACATGAACAGCAGAAACTGTTTTCTGTGTGAGCTTTGGACACATGTCCAGATTCCACCCATCAAATCCACTGAGTTTTCTAGTAAATGTATTCTGAACAGGGCCATTTATCATGTTAGAAAGTGACCTAGTGAACTAAATTTTGTAACAAGTTTCCTAATATGTTAAAGATTAAGAATAAAGCACCCAGTCTTAGATATTTAACTGAGTTTGTTAGAGGCTAAGACAATGAGGTCATGACTGACTAAATCCTATTTAGCCATGGAAGTTTCTCCCTGATGCATGACAACTGACCCATTCCTATCTGGGCCAGATGGGCTTTCTATTCTAGGTACAGATTGGAATGCATGGTTCTTCTTTTGTATACTCTATTGTATAAGAGAGAGATTGAACTTGGCAGGAGTATTAAATAATTAATTGACCTACATCCATCACGACTTCAGAGAATCCTTTTAAAACACTTGCCTACTGGGGGTGGGATCTTACAAGGTCAGGACTCTTTCTCTGTAGTGTGAGAGAAGAATTACCATATTCTATGAAAACATGCTCTAGCTCATCTGTCATGGTCAGGTTCATGTGTCAACTTGGCCAAGTGGTGGTACCTGTTTGTCTGGTTGGGCAAGTGCTGGTCTGTCTGTTGCAATGAGGACATTTCATAGAATTAAATTATGATTGTGTCAGCTGTATCCACAGCTGATTCCATTTGTAATCAACCAAGGGAAGTGTATTCTGCAATGAGTGATGCTTAATCTAATCACTGGAAGCCTTTTAAGGAGGATTCAGAAGAGACAAGCTCTCTTCCTGCTTCAGCAATGAGCCTCTCCTGTGGAGTTCAACCAGACCCTCCATTGGAATCATTAGCTTCACAGCCTGTCTCTGTGAATTTTTGGACTCTGCCTTCCCATGTTACATGAGGCACTTTTATAAATTTTATATTTGTGAATATTTCCTTTGATTCTGTTTCTCTAGAGAACCCTAACTAATACAACTTGGTAAGAGGAATGGTTTTTAAGAAACAATCTTAAAAATGGGTTTTTATGGATGGTTTTCTACTCTGACTGGACTCAAAGGCACTAAGGACTCTGATTCCCATAATCGGAATAACACTCCCAATCCATAGAGTGAGTTGGCAAAAGAGATAGTCAAAATATCACCATTTGATTCTCCTAATGCTTCACTTGTACGAAGCCAGGCTCTGGGGGATAATGTTCTTGACACCTTTACAGAGTTTTGTGGAAATAAGAGGTATGGAGATGTTGGCTGGTTGTTGTTAGATACATTGGCTACATTAAGGAGTGAAAGGGATGGGCTTAAGTCTTCAAACGAGAAGCTTAAGTGCTGTCTGACAGAGATAGGCGTTTCTATGAGTATCCTGAAGGAAAATCTTATTTCCTGTAGCCGTAGACTTGAGATCTCTAAAAATCAGACTCACAATCTTATTGTTAGAGTATCAACTTTACAACGTAAACTGAAATCTCAATGTTGCATGGTGTCTGCTGTTAAAGTGGGGGCATTGATTGGAAAGGAGTGGGACCTTGAAAAATGGGATGGTGACATATGGACTGTTCATGATGTCAGGGGTGAGGTTGAAACCCTAGATCATGCCGATTCTTCTCTAGATAACCCTGTAATAGTTTGCCCTGAGGACATAGCCGCCCTACCTCCAGCCTGCCTTGAGGAGTTGGCCATCCAACCTCCTCTTGAAGGTATTAGCCCTAGAGTGATTAATCCTTTTCACAAGATGAAACTGCAAATGAATGCCCTGAAACAAATGGCTTGGAAGATATTTCTAATTCTTTTCATGACCCAACCCCCATCCCTCATTTCTTCCAGACCTACAACTAGACTAAAGTCCCAGAAGGCCCCTAAAGGTGAGGTACAAAGTATCACACATGAGGAGGTACATTATATTCCAAAAGAACTATGTGAGTTTTCCAATTTATATAGACATATATAAGGGAATCTGTGTGGCAATGGATTTTAAGAGTGTGGGATAATGGTGGGAAGAATATAAGACTGAATCAGGCTGAATTTATTGATATGGGCACACTAAGCAGAGATTCTGCATTCAATATTATAGCTTGAGGGGTTAGAAAAAGTATTAACAGTTTGTTTGGATGGTTGGTTGAAACATGAATCAAAAGGTGGCCAACATTACCTGAGGTTGAAATGCCAGAACTGCTCTGGTATAATGTAGATGAGGGGATCCAGAGGCTCAGAGAGATTGAAATGTTAGAATGGATTTATCATGCAAAGCCTGCTCTTACACCCCAGGAATGTCCGGAGGATGCACATTTTCCCAGAACAGTGAGAAATAAATTTGTGAGACTAGCATCATCATCCCTGAAGACTTCTGTAGTTGCACTTCTCTGTAGGTCAGATATTACTGTGGGAACTGCTGTCACTGAGCTGGAATCCTTAAACATAATGGAAATGACAGGATCCTGAGTTGGCAGAAGCCAGGTGGCAGCACTTAATTGCCAAAGACAGGGTATACATGCTATTATAATAGACAGCAAACTCAAAGCAGGAGTCAAAATTATATGACTCGCAGAGATTTGTGGCATTGTCTAGTAAATCATGGGGTATGTAGCAATACAATTGAAGGGCAGTCTACTAAATTCTTGTTTGAGCTGTATAAGTAAAAGAGTTCTAGGACAAGTGAACCGAAGTCTAATGTGAATTACAAAAACACAGAGTCACAGCCCCTTAAACAATTTCCAGACTTGAGACAGTTTACAGACACAGAGCCTCTTGAATGAAGAGGAGGCCATATCCCTTTGGAGGAGAACCCTGCCCCACTGCCTTGCTCACACTGCCACAAATTTATACCATTAATCTTCCTCCAAGCCTTCCCCAAGGAGACTGATGGCCTTTTATCAGGGTAACTGTGCATTGGGGAAAAGGAAATAATCAGATATTTGGGGAATTATTAGACACTGGTTCAGAAGTGACATTAAGATGGGGGACCCAAAATGTCACTCAGGTCCACCAGTCAGAGTGGGGGCTTATGGAGACTAGGTGATCATGGAGTTTTAGCTCAGGTCTGTCTCACTGTGGGTCCAGTGGGCCCCTGGACCCACTCTGTAGTTATTTCCCCAGTTCCAGAATGTATAAGCGGAATACACATACTGAGCTACTGGCAGAATCCCCATATTGGCTTTCTAACTCGTACAGTGAGGGCTATTATGGTGGGAAAGGCCAAGTGGAAGCCACTAGAACTGCCCCAACAGAGCAAAATAGTAAATCAGAAGTAATACCGGATTCCTGGAGGGATTTCAGAGATTACTTCCACTCTTAAGGACTTGAAGGATGCAGGGGTGGTGATTCCCACCACATCCCCATTCAACTCTCCTATTTGGCCTGTGCAGAAAACAGATGGGTCTTAGAGGATGACAGTGGTAGTAACTGTCAGGCCAACCAGCTGGTAACTCCAATTGCAGCTGCTGTTCCAGATGTGGTATCATTGCTTGAGCAAATCAGTATATCCCCTGGTACCTGGTATGCAGCTATTGATCTAGCAAATGCTTTTTGCTCAATAGCTGTTAGTATGGACCACCAGAAACAATTTGCTTTCAGCTGGCAAGGTCAGCAATATACTTTCACTGTTCTACCTCAGGGGTATATCAACTCTTCAGCCCTATGTCATAACGTTGTCCACAGGGAACTTTATCGTTTCTCCCTCCCACAAGACATCTCACTGGTCCATTATATTGATGATATCATGTTGATTGGACCTAGTTAGCAAGAAGTAGCAACTACTCTAGACTTACTGGTAAGGCATTTGTGTAACAGCAGATGGGAGATAAATCCAACAAAAATACAGGGGCCTTCCACCTCAGTGAAATTTCAAGGTGTCCAGTGGTGTGGGGCATGTTGAGATATCTCTTCTAAGGTGAAGGATAAGTTGCTGCATCTAGCCCCTCCTATGACCAAAAAGGGGCACAACCTTTAGTTGGTCTCTTTGGATTTTGGTGACAGCATATTCCTCATTTGGTGTGCTACTCTGGCCCATTTATCGAGTGACCAGAAAAGCTGCTAATTTTGAGTGGGGACCTGAACAAGAGGAGGCTCTGCGACAGGTCCAGGCTGCTGTACAAGCTGCTCTGCCACAAGGGCTGTATGATCCAGCAGATCCAATGGTGCTGGAGGTGTCAATGGCAAATAGAGATTCTGTTTGGAGCCTTTGGCATGCCCCTATAGGAGGATCACAATGCAGACCCTTAGGATTTTGGAGCAAAGCCTTACCATCTGCTGCAGATAACTACTCTCCTTTTGAGAAACAGCTTTTGTCCTGCTACTGGGCCTTAGTAGAGACTGAACGGCTAACCATGGGCCACCAAGTTACCATGAGACCTGAGTTGCCTATCATGAGTTGGGTGTTGTCTGACCCACCAAGCCATAAAGTTGAGCATGTGCAGCAGCACTCTATTGTAAAATGGAAATGGTATATATGAGATAGGGCCAGAGTAGGTCCCGAAGGCACAAGTAAGTTACATGAGGAAGTGGCCCAAATGCCCATGGTCTCCATTCCTGCCGCATTACCTTCTCTTTCTCAGACCAGAGCTATGGCCTCTTGGGGAGTTCCTTATAGTGAATTGACTAAGGAAAAGAAAACTTGGGCCTGGTTTACAGATGGTTCAGCACGATATGCAGGTACCACCTTAAAGTGAACACCTGCAGCACTTTCTGGGGTGTTCTTGAAGGACAGTGGTGAGGGGAAATCCTCCCAGTGGTCAGAACTTCGAGCAGTGCATCTTGTTGTTCATTTTGCTTGGAAGGAAAACTGGCCAGAGGTGTGTTTGTATACTGATTCATGTTGCTAATGGTTTGGCTGGATGGTCAGGGACTTGGAAAGACCATAATTGGAAAATGGGTGACAAAGAGGTCTGGGGAAGAAGTATGTGGATAGACCTTTCTGAGTGGGGTAAAAACATGAAGATATTTGTGTCCCATGTGAATGTGCACCATAGGGTGACTTCAGCAGAGGAAGGTTTTAATAATCAAGTGGATAAGATGACCTGTTCTGTGGATACCAGTCAGCCTCTTTCCCCAGCAACTCCTGTCATTGCCCAATGGGCTCATGAACAAAGTGGTCATGTTCATAGGAATGGAGGTTATGCATAGGCTCAGCAACATGGACTTCCACTCACCAAGGCTGACCTGGCTTCAGCCACTGCTGAGTGCCCAATCTGCCAGCAGCAGAGACCCACAGTTGGCCCCCGATATGGCACCATTCCCTGAGGTGACCAGCCAGCTACATGGTGGCAGGTTGATTACATTGGACCACTCCCTTTATCGAAGGGGCAGTGATTTGTTCTAACTGGAATAGACACATACTTTCGATATGGATTTGCTTCCCCTGAATGCAATGCTTCTGCCAAAACTACCATCCATGGGCTTACAGCATGCCTTATCCATTGCCATGGTATTCCACACAACAGTGCTTCTGATCAAAGAACACACTTCACTGCAAATGAAGTGTGGGAATGGGCATGTGCTCATGGAATTCTCTGGTCTTACCATCTTCCCCATCATCCAGAAGCAGCTGGATTGATAGAACAGTGAAATGGCCTTTTGAAAACTCAATTACGGTGCCAAGTAGGAAGCAATACTTTGAAAGGCTGGGGTAATGTTCTCCAGGAAACTGTATGTGCTCTGAATCAGTATCTGCTGTATGGGGCTCTTTCTCCCATAGCCAGGATCCATGGGTCCAGGAACCAAGGGGTGGAATTGGAAGTGGCGCCACTCACTATTACCCCTAGTGATCCACTAGGAAAATTTTTGCTTCCTGTCCCTGCGACCCTGAGTTCTACTGGTCTACAGGTTTTAGTTCCAAAAGAGGGAGTGCTTCCACCAGGAGAAACAACAATGATTCCATTGAGCTGGAATCTAAGACTGCCACCTGATCACTTTGGGCTACTCATGCCCCTGGATCAACAAGCCAAGAAGGGGATTACATTATTGGCTGGGGTGATTGACCCCAACTATCAGGAGGAAATAGTACTGCAACTACACAATAGAGGTAAAGAAGAGTTTTCCTGGAATATAGGAGATCCCCTAGGACGTCTTTTATTACTACCATGCCCTGTGATTAAAATCAATGGAAAGCTGCAACAACCCAATCCAGGCAGGGCTACCAATTGCTCTGAAACTTCAGGAATGAAGGTTTCGGTCACCCCACCAGACAAAGAACCACGGCCAGCTGAAGTGCTTGCTGAGGATAAAGGGAACATGAAATGGGTAGTGGAAGAAGGTAGTGATAAATATGAACTATGACCACGTAATCAGTTACAGAAATGAGGAGTGTAATGCAGTTTTGTTCCTGTTATACTATTTAAGTTGTAAGATATCAGGTTTAAGAATGAATATTACCCAAGGACTTGCACCCTATTTTGGAGAGATTTAATGTGTTTCCAGTTATATGCAGGGCAGTTGAGTATTGTTAGGTGAAAGAAAAAACGTGTGTTTTATTGTTTTTTATTTAGTAATTAGGTATGGTTTAAGGTGATATGTATAGCTGCCAAGTTGACAAGGAGTGGACTGTCATGGTCAGGTTCATGTGTCAACTTGGCCAAGTGGTGGTACCTGTTTGTCTGTTTGGGCAAGTGCTGGCCTGTCTGTTGCTATGAGGACATTTCATAGAATTAAATCATGATCAGGTCTGCTGTATCCACAGCTGATTCTATTTATAATCAGCCAAGGGTAATGTCTTCTGCAATGAGTGATCCTTAATCTAATCACTGGAAGCCTTTTAGGGAGGATTCAGAGGAGACAGGCTCTCTTCCTGCTTTGGCTGGTGAGCCTCTCCTGTAGAGTTCGTCCAGAACCTCCATTGGAATCGTCAGCTTCACAGCCTGCCCTGCGGATTTTGGACTCTGCCTTCCCCTGGTTATTTGATACATTTTTATAAATTTTATATTTGCGAGTGTTTCCTGTTGATTCTATTTCTCTAGAGAACTCTAACTAATACCCCATCCTATGACTCAATCCAAAATATAAAAAGCTGAGGACTTTAATAATGGTCTTACTTATATAATAGTTTTATATTGTGTTTTACTGAATGTTTTGCTTGTATTTAAAAGGAAAATTGATCTGATTGTAATTGTTACTCTAGTGAGTGTTTAATAATTAGCATTGCTTTCAGCAACTCATACCTCTAGCCCACTGTCCATTTGTTCCTAATTCTGACTTTTAAATAATTTAAATGATAATTTAAATGCACAACTGCTGTTATTGATAATGAACAAACTTAAAGATTGTTCAGTATGTAAAAATGATACTTCCCCCTTCTGGAGTTATCATTAACATTTGTTTTGTTTCATTTTTTAAAAAAATTTCTAAAATTGTTCCTGTGCCATTTTACCCTTAAAACAGTCAATGACCGTATAACCTAGAAGAATTACCAACAGGCCTTGAGGGCAAAAGACCAGGTGATGATGAAGGTGAAAGAGCAAAGTTTAATTATTAAACATAAATGGGGATGGATGCAATTGTAGTTCAGTGGTAGAATGCTCGCCTGCCATGCAGGAGACTTGGGTTCAATTCCTGGCCCATTCACTTCACCCCCACCCCCGTCAAAAAAACAAACAAAAATTCAACAAATGGTGCTGCAATAAGAGGGTACACATGGAAAAAGAGTGAGATGTGACCCCACACCATACAGCATACAAAAATAAAATAAAATAAAATAAATAAAATAAATGGGTATTAAAAACTTGAACACATCCTAAAGATAGAAGCCCACAAAATTAAAGTTAAAGCAGGAGATCAATTTTTGAACAGACTGAACTATATTCCAAGATTGTTAATTGTCTACAAATTTTTTATATTAATTTTCATACTAATAGCAGTTGCATCAAATGACCTTCTTTTTGAATTTAAAAATATGATTCTACTGATTGTTTATCAAGGCAATTTGACATTGAGCAAAAATTTCCTATGGATTCTCCATGAAGCAAGTGCTCACTGAATTTATCTGCAGTTTTTTTTTCACCAGGCTTTGCTATATGGGCTGGAGGGGGTTATCGTCAGAGTAGAGCAACAAACCATTAAAGAATATCAGATCTAGTCTTTTTTGCCAAAGGACAATAATAGTCTCTGATTGGAATAAGTAGGGAGGATACTGGAATAGATTAAGCAGAATTTAAATATGCTAAATGGTGTTCCTCTCACTTCCTTATATACATGTCTAATATTGGAAATTTGTTCTTTCTTTTTTTTAAGCATAGAAACAAAAAAGAAAAGTGAGTAGAAACGGGAAGAAAAAAGGGGAATATGGTATAAATCCTGAATGTAAACTATGAACACAGTTACAATAGAAAAAAACATGGATCTTTACTGAAAAGGTTTCTCTGAGAAGAACTATTAGGGATTGCTGTGTATTGATCATTCCTTTTAGTTACCTCCTAGGTGACCCTCTGATGTCTGCAATTGGACATTGTTGAAGCCTGGAATAATTATCTACTTCTAAATGTTGTATACTTATAGTAATCTTCTCTGTTTTGGGGTGATGGTGGTGGTGAACAGTATTTCTCCTTCTCTCTTGGCTCTTGGATGAAAATTATCCTGAGAATATTTGTTTAATCATTGCGTATTTGCCTTAAAATAAATGATGGTCATAAAATTGTGTGCTAAATCATTTTGGATGAATCCTTTAATAGTATCAAAATCAAAATAGAAAATTGATGTTAAATAATTTAAAATAAAATAGATAATCCCAGAATTCTGTTCTATATGTATGAGATATTCAACATCCATAAACATTCAACAAATATTTATTGAATACTCTGATTTAGCAAGCACCATGCTAGATTCAGGGATACTAAGGAGAATATTCTAAACAGTCTTTCCACGAGTTTACAATGGTGGGAAGGTGACCTGAAACAAAAATTATGAACAAGACTTATCTATATTGTAATAAAGCATGTGCTCAGTGCATAATGGATGAATGAATAAAGTATAAATACAGAGGAAAAGGCACAGTCATTCCTGTGATAGAGGAATTAAAACAATATAGATAGGGAGGTAGGTGATTTGAGAAAGGCTCCTTTGTGGGGAAAAAAATTTCCTTGAGAGAGTAAGAATGAGAAATAATTGGCCAGGAGAGGGAATGAGTGGAATGGAGCTGTATGGTTTGGATCCAAGTAGAAGAAATAGTTTATGCTAAGAATCCTACTGCAGGATGTCTCAAGCAAAGTGATGGTTTTGGAAATTGGGAATATAGTCAGAGGGATACATCCCCAAATTTATAATTTCTTCTAAAACCTTTGTAAGCTCTATTAAAAAACAGTAACAATAAAAGGATTTAAAAAGACAAAGATAACTGGCTTTTTCAAGTATGCACTTTGTACTTTGTAAAGTGATTTGTATGTAATGTGCTATTACAATTTTTGTTCTCAATAAAACCCTAATTAGATCATATCTAATCCATTTTTTCAGATGAGGAATCTGAAGCTCAAAGAGTTTAACTAAGCTGCCATCATCATTGTATTAGCTAGGGTTCTCTAGAGAAACAGAATCAGCGGAAATATCTGTAGATATAAAATTTATAAAAGTGTCCCATGTAACCATGGGAACATAGAGTCCAAAATCCATAGGGCAGGTTGTGAAGCTGACAACTCCAATGAAGGGTCTGGATGAACTCCACAGGAGGGCTCGCTGGCTGAAGCAGGAAGAGAAACTGTTTCTTCTGAATCCTCCTTAAAAGTCTTCCAGTGACTAGATTAAATGTCACTCATTGCAGAAGACACTCACCTTGGCAGATTATAATTGCCATCAGCTGTGGATGCAGCCGACTTTCTCATGATTAATTTTATGAAATGTCCTCATAGCAACATACAGGCCAGAACTTGTCCAAACAGGCAAATGGACATCACCACCTGGTCAAGCTGACACATGAACTTGACCATAACAATCACCTTGAAGAAGCAGAATGAACATTTACACCCAGATCTGTCAGTGTGACTCTGTAATCCATCCCCTTCCTACTTGATCACTCTTCTTTTTTTTTTTCTCCTTCAGTAATTCATTACACATATGTGCAGATTTTTGTTTCATGAATTCAACAATTTACAACCCTCTGTATTGTTGAGTCAATATCCCCATCATTCCTGGTTGCTGCATTCCCAAAACCTTATCTATTAGAGATTTATTTTGTTTTGACCTGGAAGGATAGCTCTGGACTAGATGATCTTGAAGGTCAAAGATTCATCTCAGTCTTTCTGTTCATCCCATTCTGACTTCAGTTTTCCTTCCTTTCCTTAAAGAATATATAAAACGAATATCAGAAATAAGGGAATACAGAATTGCTTGTGCTTTCTTAGATTGCTGCTAGATTTCTGGGAGATAACTTCTTTGGTTGAGGAAAGAAAGGAACTCTCCATTATCCCTCTGTGAGGATTTCTCCACCAAAACATGGTCAGTTATTGACAAAACTTCTACATGTCCATTAATATGGGTTATATTATCACGTTATCAATCCAAATGAACTCTACTAAGAAAGGCTTTTCTACTACTATGAATGAAAAGTGCCTTGCACATTCACTGCATGATTTAGAAATGACTGACTTATTCTACAGACTCCAAATTGACCAACATATCATTAGGAAAACTGATAAATTATCAAATTTATTTTATTTTGTGTGAGGATATTCAAATTGTTTGTAATAATATAGGGTTTATTTTGGTTTTTCATATTCAGTTTGCTATTATACACATTGTCTTTATATAAAACTGCAAAAAAAATTAAATTATGTGTGATTTGGAAACTAAGGAGAAAGACTGAAAAAGAGTTCCTGTCCATTCAAATCTGTTCAAACTGTATTTATAAAGAAAGGTCTGGTTTTAAGCTGTTCTGGGAAGTATATAGCATTTAAGGAGTACAATTTAACTAATTTACAAAAGGTTCCACACTAAGTTGGAAATCGTGAGACCCCTGTACAGTAGCCTCATTTCAGTTTCTATATTTGAGCATAAAGTTATTTCTCAGAGTCATTTTAATATTTTTGGACAACTAACCAATAAGAAATTGAAAATAACTTTCTCAAGCACAATTTTGAAGTTATAAATGCAAGAGTATATAAGCTTCTACACAGCTTAAACAGCAAATATTTTTAAACATTTTTTCAATGAACTTACCTGAAAGAACTTCTTAACATTATTTTCTTTCTTTTTCCTGATAAGGATGAAAGTGACATCACTGGGTATGGAAAAGTTCCATCATAGTGCTATTTTAGTTTTCTATATGTGGTGACAATATTATAATCTTATAGTCAGGATATATGCTCAGATGGTTTCTTTTTAATTGCTATATTTACTTAGATAAAGCAGTTTATGGATCCATGGAAATTAAATCATTTTGGTAATGCATTTAGCAGAGTGTTATAATAAAAAACAATAAAAGTTCATGAAAGCAAAACTGTCCCATAAAAGCCAGTCCCTAACACTGCCATTACTTTTATAGAATGAGCCCCAGAAGAATAAGTTGCAGCTCTTTGCTCAATTTATTTTAATTTCATTAGACAATGGGCCTTGCACCACTTTCCTTGGGAGACTGAGCTTAAATAGATTATTCTGACTAGAAGGTTTTCTTTATTTTGTTTCTTATTGGCAAGTAAATTCCCACTATAATTTGAACCTGGGTCTCACTCACTGATGACAAATAGAGGTATGATTTTATGATTTTCAAAAAAGATAATTCAGTTTTGGTTACAGGGCAAAGGAACAACTGCCAAACAGTACATTCAAGAGTAGTTCCCATGAAATTATTATTTTTATTTTTTTATTTTTCATGAAAATTTTAGAACATGCATTTCTAGCCATTGGAATCGAGGAAGTGAGACCTTGATGCACTTCTGAGCAGTGTTTTGAAACATGCTTCATGAGATATTTAAAACCTGTTCTTTAGCAATAAGAGTAAGTCAAGTTATATCATTATTTACATAATGCTACTGATTGACGCACATTGGGGACTGAATCATATTCTCTCCCCCACCCCTCTCCCCTCACACCCTAAGCCATGTTCAGAATGCAAACCCTGGTCCTGTGGTTGTGAACCCGTTTGTAAATACAACCTTTGAAGATGCTATTAAAGTGTGCCCAAACAATCCAATGTGTTGAAACCCTTATAAGCAAAGAAAATTGGACACAGAAGAGGAAACCACAGGGAGCAATTACAAGATGGAAGTCAACCCATTCCAGAAGAGAGAGAAGAAATCACTGCGATGTGAATTGCCATGTGATAAAAAAGTAAAAAACCAAAAATCACTGACAGTCAGACCCAGAATACTACAACCTCCAGAGAGAAAGCATTGACTGATGCGTCAATTTGTACTTCTCTTAGACTGAAAGCCATGAGCCAATGATTTCCTGTTGTTAAATCAACCCTTTGCATCGTGTTTATTTTAGCATCTAGGAAACTAATGTGATACCCTATATTTTCTGCGTATAGTTTTTGTTTTTCTTACAGCTATTGGTAACATTTCTACTGGATTAATCTTTATCTAAAAAACAAGGCAACCAAACAGTTTCAGGCTTTCATACTCTTCCTGAAAGCTTTTTTATTTCTTTGAGCTTCACCAATAAATTGGAGTTGTTCTTAGAACAAAAGCACAAGGAAGTGGTTTGAAGTTGCTACGTACCCCAGAAAAGGCCATGTTCTTTTCATCAATTCTTGTGGTATAACCCACCCTATTCCAGGTGTGTCTTAATCCCCTTATTAGAATCTTTTACAAGAGGATAAAACGCATAAGCTAGGAGATATGACATTTAGAGAAGCTCATAAAGAAAAGCCCCAGAGAAGCTAAGAGAAGACCCACAGAAGCTCAGAGAGGAAGTCACTGGAACCAGAAGCTGAGAGCACTGAACCCTAGACTAGCACAAGCCAACCATGTGCCTTCCCATGTGACAGATGTTCCAGATGCCAGCAGCCTTTCTTCAGAGAAAGTATTCCTGCTGATGCCTTAATTTGGATGTTTCCACATCTTTAGAACAGTAAATTTGTCAGCTAATAAATCCCCATTGTAAAAGCCAACCCAATTCTGGTATGTTGTATTCTAGCAGCATTAGCAAACCAAAACACGCAAACTGATTTCTAAAAATAAACTGGCTTCTATTTACAAGCACTTCTTATAAAATAAGCACATTTTATAATTGAGTTCAAACATTTATGCAATAAAAGAAGAAATACATCCATCAATCTTTAATGCAATAAAAGAGGAAATACATTCATCAATCTTTACAATTTGTTGAGGAAACTATTCTCAGCAAGTAAATTAGTCTACTAAAGTTGGCAGAATGCAATATATCAAAAATGGAATGGCTTTTATAAAGGGAATTTATTACACCAGAAGTTAATAGTTTAAGGCTGTGAAAATGTCCAAATTAAGGCACCAAAAAAGAGATTATGTTCACTCAAGAAAGACTGATGCCATCCAGGACACCTCTGGCAGCAGGGAAGGCATGTGGCTGGAGTCTGCTTGTCCTTGTTCCTGGTTCCATTGCTTCCAGCTTCTGATGCCAGTGGTTTCCTCTCTAAGCATCTGTGGGCCTTCACTTAGCTCCTCCAGGAAACAACTCTGGATTCTGGCTTGCTTAGCATCTTATGGAAAGGCACATGGAATGTCTGCTGGGTTCTGCCCCTGTCTAGGCATCTGCTCTCTCTGCTGGCACTCTAAGCATCTCCAAACATTCATGTCTGTCAGTTTTGAAGTGACTGTTCTCCAAGCATCTGCATCTAAGCTTTCTCCAAAATGTATACCCTTTTAAAGGATTCTGATAAACTAATCAATACCAATCTGGAATAGGTGGAGTCATATCTGCACCCAATCAAAAGACCACACCTACAATTGGGCATGCCATATCTCAAGTTTCTACCCTACGATGTTGAATCAGGGATAAAAGAAATGGCTGTCCCATAAGATTGGATCAGGATTAAAACATGGCTTTTCTGGGGTACATAATAGTTTCAAGCCAGCACATTCTACCCTCTGGATCCCCCAAAAGACATGTTCTTTCCCTAAACAATACATTCACTCCATCATAATATCACAAAAGTCTTAAACCATTTCAATAAAAATACAAAGAACATACAAATTCAAAAACAGTACAAAATCTCATCTAAGTCAGTTACAGGCATGGTTTGTTCTAAGGCAAAAAAATTCTCCTCTGGCTCTGGATCTTTGAAAGTCAGGACAAGTTATCTGCTGCCAAGAAACAAAGGAGAGACAATCAAGGATACATGCATATTTCCATAGGGAGAAATTAAATCATAAACAGGTGTCACTGGACCCAAACAGTTCTGAAAACCTGCAGGGCAAACTCCATTAGATTTCAGAGTCTGAAAGTCATTTATCCTTGGGCCTTTAGGAAGTGGCAGTACTCCCTTTTCAAGGATCTACACAGTAGCCTTTCTCTCTCTCCAAATGCAAGGGTGTTGGAACAATGGGGCGCATTGGGGGACCACTTTCTCTTGAATCCACCCTCTTCAAGCTTCAGGGCAGCACCCAGGATCCCTGACATCTCTAGGGCACACACTCAAACCCTCCAGAACAATGGGGTGGCAGCCAGGCTCCCTCCAGTCCCCAGTTTATGTACTCCACCCTCTCCAAGGCCTGGTGCAGGAAAACTCTTCCTGAGCATCAAGGCAGAAGGCCTGCCCTCTGCCTTTGGGGCAAACTCACCCTTTTCAAGCACATGGGTGGGTCCGTTTTCCTGACCCAAGGTTTCTTGGCTTCAGACCTTAGCTTCCATGTTTTGCTTCTGAAGTCACTTTTCCTTCAATTTGTCCTTTTTCTTGCCCTTTTAGTTTAGACTGGCAGTGGTTTCATATGTACAGATCCCACAACACACTTGTTGATTTTCTATGTTGTATGCTGGGATCATAATCATCAGGCAATAGGACTTTCCACACATATTTTCTGGGTAACTCCATCTCCAATCCTTGCTTGTCCTGTAATGGCTAGCTGGTCCATGTTTAGTTAAGTCCTCATGTGAGGCCCTATTCACTGGGGTCTTACTTTCTGGAAGCCCAGAATTTTCTAGACAATCAATTTCTGTTTTCTTTGTACCCAAGAGTTTAGTTCTCAACTTATCTCTTTCTTCCTGCATTTTACTATAAGCTGCAGGCTGCATTTTCCTCATTTAATTTGCAAATTTCTTGTGCTAAATATACAAGTTCATCACTCTCAAATCTGCCCTCGATCCACAAAGAATGCCTTCCTTCCAGTTTGCAATGACATATTCATAATTTCTATCTAAAGCCTTATCAGAAATATCTTTAGAGTACAAAGTTCTATCAACAGTCTCTTCAAAGCATTCTGGGACTTCTCTATCAAGATCCTCACAACTCTTACAGAATCTTTCCCACATCCATTTAAAAAGCTGTTCTAAGATGTCTGGTATTTGCAAACCATCACACCCCACTTCCCTGGTACCAAAACCTGTTTTAGTTTGATAAAGCTGCTGGAATGCAATATACCAGAATTGGAATGGCTTTCAAAAAGGGAATTTATAAAGTTGAAAGTTTATAGTTCTTTATAAAGTTGAAAGTTCATAGTTCTAAGGCTGTGAAAATGTCCAAATTAAGGCACCAACAAGAGGTTATGTTCACTCAAGGAAGGCTGATGCTGCCTGGAACACCTCTGTTAGCCTGGAAGGCAAGTGGCTGGCATCTCCTGGTCCTTATTCCCAGTTCCATTGCTTCCAGCTTCTGATGCCAGTGGTTTCCTCTCTAATTATCTGGGGTCTTCATTTAGTTCCTCCAGGAAACAACTCTGGGTTCTGGCTTGCTTAGCATCCCATGGAAAGGTACATGGTGACATCTGCTGGGCTCTGCCCCTGTCTAGGCATCTGCTCTCTTTGTTGGCACTCTAAGCATCTCCAAACATCCATGTCTCTGTCAGCTCTGATGTAACTGTTCTCCAAGTGTCTGCATCTAAGTTTCCTCCAAAATGTTTCCCCTTTTAAAGGGCCTAGTAAACTAATAAGACCCACCTTGAATGGGTAGAGTCACACCTCCATCTAATCAAAAGTTCACACCCAAAGTTGGGCATGTCACATCTCCAGGGAGATAATCAATCAAAAGTTTCCACCCTGCAATACTGAATCAGGATTAAAAGAAACAGCTGCCCCACAAAAGATCAGAACAGGATTAAAATATGGCTTTTTCTCATACCAGCACAGCAAAGTTAAGTAGGGTGGTACAAAGCAGAGACATGGCTTTAAAATCTGTATTAGTTCCATTAGTCCCTGGATCTCTTTTAAAAAGTAACTTCTTATTTAGGAGCAGAAAAATATGTGTATGTGACAAGCAGGTCTTTAATTACAGTTCTTTATAAGAAACAAAGAATCATGAAATAACTTTCTTCTTTTTCCTTTAAGAATGCAAAAGAAAGAAAACAGGCAACTGAAATTGTGTTAATCAGTTGAAGTTTTGGACTTCCTTCTCTAAGTGTCAGTTCCCTCATCTGTAAAATATAGATATTAATACTTACCTGAATGGTATTATAACATAAATATGTGTACTTTCTCAGGTGAGTGATTAGAACATGAAAAACTATCCATTTGAGATGTGGTCTAGTCTAATGATTAAGATGATGGTATCTTGAGTTGGACTGCTTGGATAGGAATCCTATCTCACTCAACTACCTATTACCTCAATATCTTTAAGCAACTTGATCTCTCTGTATCTTGGCTTTCTAGTTTAATAATAATGTCCATCTGATGGGGCTGTGGTAAGGATAAAATAAATTTGTACATATAAAATGCATAGAAGAGATCTTTGCCCATTTTTTTTTAAGCAGGTAGAAATTCATTAAGTACACATGCAGAGAAGGAACATGTGGGCACTCTTGCAAAGAGGTGTGGGTTGAGAGACCCCACAATGTTGGGGCAATCCTCTTTTATTACTTATTCCCCCTTCCCCTTTCTTTTTTGGCACTCTTCACTCTACCCTCCCTTCTCTCCAGGACAGTACCTGGTGGTAGATAGTGCATTTGGGTGGGTCAGTTGCCATTAGATGTTCTGTATATGTTCATTGCCCAAGGACAGGGTGTCCATTCTGGACAGGCCACCCTGTCTTTGAGTAACCTTCCTTGCTCAAGGGCTCTTTCATGGTGTTTTCTCTCCCCTTTCAGATTCTTGTTCTAGTCTGCCTCCCTCTCCCCTTCAGAGAGTTCTAACCCCTTAATTTTAAGGATTACTGTGGGATGGAGGTTGGTTTTCTGTAGCTGCTTCCTGCTTGTCAGGGGGCATAAGCCCTATCTGACAGGGCGTAGAACTTTCTGGCTATCTGGTTGAGGTTGAGAGGGGCGGAGTCTGGAGGGGTAGTTGGAATGGTGGAAAATCCTCACATCAGCATTAGTTTAGTGTGAAAGACTTCTAACCTAGAAGAAACAAACTAGTTGAGAAATTGTACATATGGTCTGAACAGAAAAGGGAGCAAGATGGAGCTCACAGAATTTTTTAGAGTTTTTAGGAACACTATTGGTTGGGGGTTGGCATATTTGCAGTTTGCAATATCTGGCTGAAAGTTGCGTAAGAAAAACTTCTATAATGATTTCTTGACTCTGAGCCACTGAAATTTTATTTTCCTCTTTTGATTAATTTTATGATGCAAGGGCCAGGTTCATGTTTGGGAATCATGTCTCTCTTTGCTAGGAAGACTTAAACTCCTGGAAGCCATGTTCCACACAGGGAGGAAGGTAGTGAGTTTATTTGTAGAGTTTGACTTAGAGAGAGACTACATTTGAGCAACAACAGAGGTTCTCTGGACATGAGTCTTAGGCATTAATTATAAGTGGGCTTATTTTGCAATTACAGAGATAAGTTTCCTAAGGGCAAGCCTCAAGATTGAGGGCTCATCTTATTAAATTGAGAGCCCCTATTGCTTAAGAGAATAGCAAGAATTCCCCAGATGGGGAAATTTAACTGTTCTATATATTTTATTTAGTCTTCTAAGGGGTTTTGCAAATATTTTCATTTTCTGATTAAGATTTTTATCTTTATTCTATCTTCTATGTCAAATAAAGTTGAACTACACTGTTTAAATAAACTGTATAACTGACAAGTAAATTTGTTTGTTTTTTTGATCTGTAAATTTTCTAAGAATGACTAAAAGCATACAGATCAGTATTTGGATATAACATGGACAGTGAGAACATTATTAAGTTTTTTGGAATTTTATACAATTTCTAAATATATGGCAAGATTAGCTTAGAAGAAGGAAAGAAAATTTCTTTTAACTATTGTAACAT
The DNA here is from genome assembly GCA_004026745.1 of Myrmecophaga tridactyla. Taxonomy (NCBI): domain Eukaryota; kingdom Metazoa; phylum Chordata; class Mammalia; order Pilosa; family Myrmecophagidae; genus Myrmecophaga; species Myrmecophaga tridactyla. The sequence goes on from PVIY010005045.1 coordinate 96,871, forward strand.
TTCTTAATGTTACAAATTTTCTGTAACAGTTTTCTTTTAAGAGTGATAAGACTTTTCTTTTGAAATAAAGGATGTGAAGGTCAACATAAACATCAACAAGGATATTATTTTGATATGATATAAAATCTTTGTCTTCTAGACAGAGTACTGAGATGCATAAGAACCTTTCATTAAGGTCAGACCAATGGTCTACATTATTTTAACAAAATTTATTTTCTTAAACTTCTCCACAACTTTCTATAGCCATCTAAGACTTGTAGTCAGCAGTGACTACAAACAAGATTCACTTTCATAAACCTAAAACTTTCCTTATCCATTCAGGGCTTGAGTCAGCAATGACTACAAATGAAGTTCACTTTCATACTAGGAATATATTAAGTCACAAAATTAGCATATTGCAAGACTGTACTGTGAGGCACTTGACCTTAAACTGGTAGAGGACCTGGCCCATTTTAAGGGCCCTAAAATGTTAGTATGTATACATGATCACTGTTATTAGGTCCACTTGTTTTAACCCTGCCTTTTTTCAGCCTCAGGGTACTTTTTATTTTTATGGTAACAGGGCTATATACTTTGTATTTGTCTGTTTTGTTTCACTTGTTCCTCCTCCCATGATTTCATAT